>SZWC01010731.1:23802-55584 GCA_023375785.1 Penium margaritaceum | reverse complement strand
TGTCCACTCCACATTTCACTCTCTCTCTTCCCCTCTCGCTCTCTCTTCTTCTCCCCCTCCCTCTCTCTCTCCTCTCCCTCCCTCTCTCTCCCTCTCTCCTCTCTCTCCCTTTCTCTCTCCCTTCCTCTTTGCCTCTCTCTCCCTCTTTCTCTCTCTCCCTCTATTTCTCTCCTTTATTCTCCCTTCCTTCTTCTCTCTCCCTCTCCCTCTCTCTTTCTTTGTCCCCTCTTCCTCTCCCTCTCTCCCTCTCTCTCTCTCCATCTTCTTCTCTCTCTCTCTCTCTCTCTCCTAGTGTCTCTCTCCCCCTCTCTCTCTCTCTCTCTTCTCTCTCTCTCCCTCCCTCTATCCCTCTCTCTCCCTTCCTCTCCCCCCCCTTCCCTCTCCCTCTTCCTTTTTGCCCCTTTCTTTCCCTCTCTCTGTCTCTCTTTCTCTCTCTCTACTCTCTTACTATTCCATTCCTTCTTCTGTCTCTGCTTCTCCTCTTCCCCCCTCTTTTTCTCTCCCCCTCCTTTCCCCCTTCCTTCTCCCACGGTTCTCTCTGTTCCCTTCCCATCCGCCCTCCTTCGCTCTCGTCCCTTTATCCTTACCCCTTGTCCACCCGTCTTCCGCCCTCCAACCTTCTTGTTTCATCCTTGTGCCTTTCCTCTCCCTTCATTCCTTTTTTTCTTTACTTCCCACGCCTCGTGGATTTCTCTCCCATGTCCTTGCCCTTACTTCTTTTCCACAAATCCTCTGTGGCCTGTCGGCACTCTTGCTTGCACTCTGTCTTCGGCCCCCACCTTTGTGGGTGTGCACGGGCTCTCGGGTTCGTTCGGGCTCTTCATCCTCGGCCTTCCGAACGTGCCTTCCCTTCCCTTCCGATCTTCGCCTTGGCCTCTCGGTGAGCTCATTCCTTTCCCTCCTATTTTGTGTCTTTCACCTTGCTCCTTCTCTCCTCCCCACTCCTCTCCTTGCGCTCTGTCCCTGTCCTCTATGCGCCTCGTGTGCGCCCATTTGGCGGATTGTGTCATCCTTCCTCTTCTCGTTGCCTCGTCTCTTTTGTGCGCCCCTCTTCCTTGTTGTTCCCATTCCTGCTCTACCTGCCCTGCGTGCGTGATCCCCGTGTCTCGTGTGCCCGCTCTCTCTTACTTGCGCACTTGTTCTCGTTATTCCTTCTTTTTTGTCCTCCTCACCCGTTGCCTCGTCTGTTTCCATTCTCCCACTCCGCCATCTCGCCATCTCCGCCTCTGCCTTGCCTTTCTGTCTCTTCTATTTCTGCTTCTCTTCTCCGCCGTACCGGTCTTGCATTCCCCTCTCACTCTACGACCCTTTTTCTCCACCCGCTCCCACCTCTCCCTTCTCCCTCTTGTTCTCTCACCACCCTCTCTTCTTTTCTCCCCGTCTCTTCCCCCCTCTCCCTCTATCTCTCTCTCCTCCTCCCTCCATCCCTCTCTCTCTCTCTTCTTCTCTCTACCCTTTGCGCTCTCCCTCAACCTCTCTTCCTCTCTCTCTCTCCTTCCCCCACTCTCTCCCTCCCTCTTTCTCTCTCCCCCTCACTCCCTCTCCCTCCCTCTCTCCATCTCTCCCTCTCTCCCACTCTCTCCCCCTACTTCCCGCATTCCCTTCGCCCCTCTTCCCTCCCCTGCTTCTCCCCTTGCCCTCCCCTTCTCCCCTCCCATCCGCCTCCTCCACTCCCTCCCCTCTGCTCCGTCTCCCTTTCTCTCTCTCTCTCCATTCCTCTGCTTCTTCCCTCCTTCCCCCGTACACTCTCTCTCTCTGCCTCCCTTCCTCCCTCTCTCTCTCTCTCCCTCCCTCCCTCTCCCCTCTCCCCTCCCTCTTCCCTCCCCCACCTCTCTCCCTCTCGTCCCTTCCCACATTGGCGTTCCTCGCGTCTACCTTACTGCTTCTCCGGCACCAACGTCTCCACTGCTCCATCGGCTTCATCGGCTCCGGCTCGGCGCTCGGACCTCGGCCCGATCCACCAACGTGTCCCTCTTCCATCTGATGAATCTCTTCCCCACTTGGCCCTCGCCACTTGGCTCCTTGCCCTGACCGCTCCGACACCGCCACGCTGTTCCGCCCCCGTCTCCTTCCGTGGCCCCCTCCACCCTTTGGGTCGCCACTCGTCGATGCATCTCGGCCTGGGTCGTCCGCCGCTGCCCCTCCTCCTCTTCTCCCCGCCTCCTCTCCCCTTGACTCCGCATCCCTCCCCTCTCGTCTCCCCTGCTTTGCTTTATCTATCTTCCTTCCTTCCCCACCCTCTCTTGCTCCTTTTCCCCTTCCTCTCTTCCTCTCTCTCGCTTTCTTTTTGACTCTCTCCCTCTCCTCGCCCCCTTAAGCTCTCCCTCTTGCCTCCTCCTCCCCGTTCTCCCTGCCCCTCCCCCTCTTGGACCTCCCTTCCCCCCTCATCCCCCTCTCTTCCCTCTTTTTTTCCTCCACCTCTTCCTCCCTCCTTTTTCCTCCCTTCCCCTTCTCCCTTTACACTCACCCCTCCCTCTCTCTCCCTTCCCTCCGTCTACTCCTCTGCCAGTGCCCCCCTCCCTTCTCCTCTTCCGCTCTCTTTCCCTCCTTTCCCCTCTCCTCCTTCTCTCTTTCTCCCCCTCCCCCCCCCTCCTCTCTGTCGCAGTCCGCCCTCCTCTCCGCTCCCCTTCCCTCTTCACCCTTTCCCGTGCCTCCTCTCCTTCCTCCTCCTTGTTGCTCCTTCGCTCCCTCCTCTGCTCTCCCTCTACTCTCTCACCACCTTCTCCTCTCCGCGCTTTCTCTCCGTGCTCTTTGTTCTCTCGCTTCACCCTCTCCGCTTCCCCCTACGTTCTCTCGCTCCCACGTGCCCCTTCCTTCCTCCCTGTGCGGGCTTCCCTCGTACCCCTGTGTGATGCCCCCTGGCTCGCTCTCTGTTCTCCCTCCCCGGTGGTGTGTGTTCTAGGTCTGTCTGCCTGTTTTTCCCTTCCCCTGTTCCCCGGTGCCCTCTCATCCTCCCTCTCCTCTTCCCCTCTCCCCTCTAATGTCTTTCTCTAAATACACACCAAACACCAAGGTTGGCTCCTCTTTTCCCTTGCATGTTTGCTCCTCTTGTAGTCGCCCATTCCTCGCATCCCTTGCCCCTCGGCTTGCGCCTAGCAACGTCATGGCGGATCTCGGCCTCTTCGACGCCCTCGCTGCTGCCGCTGCCGCCCGGGCGGCCTGTGACAAAGCCTCGGAGGATGTCTCCTCCCATGCCGCGAGTCCCCGTGCCTCCGTTGACACCGGCATCGTTGATGACTCCCTCGCCCTGTCCCCTCGCTCTGTTGCTGAGGCTGCCATCACCGTGGCTCTAGCGGCGCTCCATGCCCCCCCTTCCCCACCCCACCGCCACCCACCTCCCACCCGGGCTCCTGAGTTCCCCTTCTCTGCGGCCATCCTTGATGCCCTCGCCTTCCGCCCTGTCGGTGCTTCCCGTGTCGTTTCCTCCGTTCCTCCTGTCGGCACCACCGCACCCGTCGGTTCTGACCCTGACACCTCTGGTGACCTCGTGCGCCTTGCCGTTGCTCCCGCGGGTGTCATCGTTCCTGTTCATGTTGTTCCCCTGGTGGTGTTCCCGCCCCCGGCGGTCCCATTGCCCCTCTGAATGCTGCCGTCACTGGCGATTCTGGGGCCGCTAGAGTCTCTGTCGCCCCTGGTGGTGGCGTTGTCCTTGGTGCCCGGTCGCCCTCGGGTCTGCCGTCCCTACTCGTGTCATTGTTCCCCCTGGCACTGCCATCGCCCTGCCTGGTGCTGTTGCCCCAGGCCATGCCGGTGCCCCTCCCGGTGTCGTTGTTGCGGGCGGTACCCCTTCCGCTGGCTCTACCATCCCACCCGGTGGAGCCTTGCACGCCGGTGGCGCGGCACTGGCCGGTGGTCTCCCCCTAGTCGGTGGCGATGTCCTCGTTGGCGCCCCTCCCCTCGGTGACCCCGTCGCCGCGCTTGCCCTTGCCTTCGCTCAGCTTGCCCGCCGTGATCTCCGCCCCTCCCTTGCTCTGTCACTGCCCTTGACTGTTGCTCCCGCTCACATCCCAAGCACCCCGTTCTCTCAGTGGTCCCCCTGTTTTGTGTCCTGGGCCCACGTGCACGGACTCTGGGAGCACTATGACCCCTCTCCTTCTCTCCCTCTTGTTCATCTTGATTGCAGTGCTCTTGCTTTCCACCTCCTATACTCTGCTTCCCCTTCTGTTGCCCTTCGCCAGCTCGATCGGTTTGCACCCATCGCCGTCCTTCCTGCTCGCCCTCGCGAGGCCTGGACGTCACTTCTTTCCCTTTACTCGTCCGATTCTCTTCGCTCCGCTTCTTTTCTTCTTGCTAATCTTCGGGCTCTCCGTCGCCACCCCAACGAGTCCTTAGGTGCCTACCTGGGCTGTGCGGAGCTCCTCCAGAGGGAGCTTTTCACTGTGGGTGTCTCCTTGTCCGGTCAAGCCTTCGTTACTTTTGTCGTCGCTGGCCTTGGGCCCTCCTTCTCCAGCGCCCTCACTTCCTTCCCTCTCGCACTTATCCTTTAGGCTGCATACCAGACTCCCGGCACCGTCTGGCCGGTTCTCCTCGATGGGCTTTGCTCCTTCCAGGCGGTCACCCAGCCTGTCGTCTCTTCTCCCGAGCCCGTCTTGTCCATCGCCTTGCCTGGCCTCCTCCCTCCTCCGACGTCTCATGCCCTTGCTGTTCGAGCCCCGCCTTGCGGGGGTGGTGGTGGTGGTGCCGGCGGTGCCCGTCCGCCCATGTGCTCGAACTGCGAGGTTGTGGGTCATCGTCACAATGCGTGCCCGCTCCCTCCCGGCCCTGATCTTTGCAAGCGCATTGCCTGTCAGTGTGCCCTCCTCCGCGGTCGGCCCTATGTCGCTCCTGGCGCTCCTCCACCTGCGGTTCTCGGCGCTCCCTCGCTCGCTGCTCCTGTCCATCCACCGCCAGTTCCCGTTGCGTCTCTGCCCCTCACCGAGGATGCGATCATAGCCCTCATCCGTCGCGTTCTGGCTGAGGGTGTCCTTGGCGGACCGCCGCCTGCTGGTACGTCTCCTCTATTTGATCTCTTCACTGCATCTGCGTCTTGTCCCACTTCTCCCGGTGTCCCCTCATGTGACCCCTGTCCGTCTCACTCTTCCCCTCGCACGTCCGCCTATTGTCTTCTCTCTGGCACTACGCGTGTCGTTGCCCCATCTTGGGTGGTCGACGGTACGGCGACTGACCACATGTGTCCCACTCGTGAGCTGTTCACAAAGTTCAGCCCTGTTTCTACGATCACTTTCGTGTACATTGGTGATGGGGCACACCTCCCTGTGCTCGGTGTGGGCACTGTCTACCTCACCTCTTCTGCCAGCTCCCTCACCTTGACCCCCGTCCTTTACGTCCCGGCTCTTGATCTTTCCCTCTTGTCTGTTCCCACCCTCGACGTCTCCGGTATCTCTACCACCTATGCCCTTGGACTCGTCGCTGTCAGTGACCGCGCCAGTGGTCGCGTCGTCCTCCACAGTCGTCCGCCTTCCGGCGAGGGTCTTTATTAGGTCCTCGGCCCGCACTCAGTTTCTGCACCCACCGCCAATGCTGTTGCGCTTGTCGCTCTCTCTCGCTCCACCCATTTCCACCTCCTTCATCGTCGCCTCTGCCATCTTCCCTCTCCTGTTGTGGCTTCCCTCCTCCATACCCTCAAAGCCTAGGGCTTGTCCAACCCCTCCTTCCGGGCCCCTTGCGCTGCCGCCTGCACCTTTTGTGCCGTTGGCAAGATGCATCGTCTTCCTTTTCCATCCTCCACCTCACGGGCGTCTGCTCCTCTTGAGCTCATGCATGCTGACATTGTTGGTCCTCTTCAGGATGAGTCTCTCACTTAGCATGACACGTATGGCATCAGCTTGATAGACGACTACTCTCGTTACACATGGGTCTTCTTCTTGCGGGCAAAGAGCGATGTTGCCCAGACTATACAGTCGTAGTATGCATCCGCGCAGCGCCAGAGTCGCCACCAGTTACTCCGCTTTTGCTCCGACCGAGGTGGCGAGTTCTTTGGTGCCACAACATCGTTCTTTGACCGTGAAGGTGTGATTCATGAGCTATCTGCCCCCTATTCTCCACAGCAGAATGGTGTGGCAGAGTGCTGGAACCATACTCTCGTTGAGGGGGTACGTACGATGATGGCTGAGGCTGGTTTCCTTGATCGAGGCCGCAGCTTCTGTTCTGAGGTAGCCCGCTATCGCACGTGGGTTTGGAACCGGATTCCGCATGGCCCCCTTACCCCCGACACCACACCGTTCTAGCTGTTCTTTGGTCGCCGTGCCGACCTTAGTCAGGCTGTGGTTTGGGGCACCATGGCCACCATTTACCTTGCCCCCCTTTCCACGACGGGTAAGCTTGATCCACTTGGGTGCCTCTGTGTCACCCTTGGAGTTGCGCCTCATTCTCGTGTGTACCACTTCTGGGACCCTGTCGCCCACCGCCTCATCGAGTCTTGTCATGCTCGTTTCTTCAAGTAGCTGACTTATGGCACCTTCCGTGCAAATTGTTGTCTCCCTCCCCCGACCTCTGCCACGGCCTACACTTCCCATGGTCTCGTGGTTACTGGTGCCCCCTCCCCATCCTCGCCTCACCCAGTGGCCCCTCCTGTGCCTCCTATGCCTTCAGCCACCTTCGCTCCTGTCCCTCCTCCTGTGCCCCCTTCGACTGTCCCACCGCCAACCTCTCACTCCCCTCCTCCCATCCTCCCTTCCTCCCTACCCTCTTTGCATGTCCCCCCACCCCGCCCTAAGGTTCCTCCTCTTCCTCCTGCGCCACTCCTTATCTCCACGACTGGGCCTCCTCCAGCGCCTGTCTCCTTTCCTCTCCCCCTACTCCTTCTTCCTCTCCCTCCCCTCCCGTCCCAACTCCCGCCTCTGTGCCCGTTCCCTCCCCCCGGCCTCTCGCCACTCCTCCGCCTCCCTTATCCCCCTCACATTGCCGTGGCGGTCCGCCGCCTGTCTCTCCCCTCCCTCCCCACTTACCGTCTCCCGTGCCGTCCTCTGTCTTTCCTCCCGACTTCCCCCCCTCCTCTCCTCCCGTTCCCCCTGCCTTGACCGCGCCTCAGCTAGTGGGATTTCCCCGTGCGCCGTCTTCCCCTCGGAGTGCTGACCCTGTTCTCCTCTCTATCAAGGAAATTCTGGAGGACGCCCCGTCGCGGGCGTCCTCTGTCGCTCTTGTGGACGACCCCGTCATTCTCACAGTGACCCCGTCTCCGCCGTCCTTGCCCGCTGCCGCGTCCTCTGCCCACCTCTCACCCATCCCTTTGCTGGTCGACGTCCTCTCTTGCGAGACCCTTCCGCCCCTTCCTCCTTCCTCTCACTCCCCTTTGCCGCCCGTCCCCATCCCTTGTCCATCCCCTCCGGCAGTTCCCCCTCACCCTTTCTTCCCCATCCCGGCCTCTCTTCTCGGTGTTCCCCCTTGCCCCCTCTCGTGGATGTCCACACACGCTGCCTGGACTCGACCCTCCATTCTTCCTCCCCCTCCTCCTCTCTCCCCTTGTACACTTCTCCTTGTCCCCCCCATCCCTGCCGCTCCGCTCCCTCCTCCTCTCCTGGATACCCCTCCTCCCTCCTCCCCTGTCTCCTCTCGTACTCGCTCCCGCACCACTCGTGCCCTTACCTGCACTTCTGTTTCTCTCCCCGTCGTCACACTACCTTCCTCCTCATCCCCCGTCTCTTCTTCCCGTCCTGTCGCTCCTCTCCTAGTTGCATCCACATCCCCAGCCCCTGCATTGTCCCCTCCCTCTCCCTCCCGGGTCTCCACTGTGCCGCTCTCCACCTCCCGTTTCATCCCACCCTCTTCCACCTCCTCCCTCCTCACTTGCATACTTCCTCCCATTGTTGTATCATCTCCTATCTCTCCCCCACTCGCTTCTCCTCCCCCTTTTTCTGCCCCTTCATCCACCGCCCCTTTGCCTCCATCTCTACCACCGCCCCCTCCAGCGGTCTCTGCTCCCCTCCCTTCCTCCTCCCTTCTTCCCTCATCTACTGTTGTGCTCCCTCTATCTTGCCCTTTTTCGAGGTACACCCTCCATCCGGGCCACGCCCACGGTCGGCACTTCTTCCATCTCGAGGTTTGCCATGCACTCGATGCCTATACTGATCACTGCTTTGTCGGTGCCCCGGCATATGCTGCTCGTGCCCTCGCGGTCACCTCTATTCCGCCCTCATCTTCCTCTCCTTCCCCCCTTGATGAGTCCGACCCCCTCACTCTCGCCGACGCCCTTGCTCGTCTAGATGCCGCTGCCTGGTACGCAGCCTGTGTTGCCAAGCTTACTGCCCTGTCTGAGCATGGTGTACTCGGGTGCCCTCGACCGGTATAAGGCTCGCCTCACTGCTAAGGGCTACTCCTAGGTCCCCGGCGTCAACTTCACCGACACCTACCCCCCTGTCGGCCGCTTCATAATGAGAAGCGTTGTCATCTGTCTCGCGGCCCACTTTCGGTGGGAACTTCATCAGATGGACGTGAACAACGCCTTTTTACACGGTCGTCTAGAGGAGGAGCTGTACATGGTCCAGCCCCCGGGCTTCTCCGATGGTACTGGACGCGTCTGTCGCCTCCGTCGCACGCTCTACGGTCTTCGCCAGTCCCCTCGTTGTTGGAACGAGGAGCTCTCGTCTACCCTCGTCCATGGCGGTTTTCATCCTAGCCAGTCCGACCCCTCCCTCCTCGTCGGTGGCACGACTCTCGTGCCTGCCTTCATCCTGGTGTATGTGGATGACCTCCTCATCACCTCTCCCTCCTCTTCTACGATCTCCGAGGCGAACGGTCTTCTCTCCTCGGCGTACTGCATGAAGGACCTTGGCCTTGCGGAGCAGATCGAGCGCCTCTCTGACTACCTATTGGTCCATCAGGAGTGCTACGTGCAGACTCTTGTGGACTGCTTCGCTTCTGTCGTCGACCTCACTCGTCCTCTCCCTGCTGCCTCCTCGCCCATGCCACCGGGTACTTAGCTCGCCCTTCATATGGCTCACGACGCGGAGTACAGTGCGCTAGAGTCCGCCGTCATGTTTCATTCCATCATTGGTGCGCTCACATATCTCGTTGGCACCACGTGCCCTGACATCGCCTACGCGGTCAACGTCTTAGGCTAGTATGCCCGCGAGCCTCGCACGGCTCACCTCCAGGCGGCCACGTACATCCTTCGCTACGTCCTCGGGTCTGCACGTGCCGGTCTTGTCTTTCCGGCCAGGTTGGGCATACCTCTCCTGGCAGGCTACGCTAATAGTGATTATGCCCGCGACTCAGACGCCTGCAGTCGAGCGGTTTCGTCTTCCTCCTTGGCCCTGCTGCCATCTCCTGGTGTAGCGGCAAGTAGGGTGGTGTCACTCGCAGCACTGGAGAGGCCGGGTACATGGCCTTGGGTGGTGCTGCCGCCGAGGCAGTGTGGCTTTGTCGCCTTCTCGGCGAACTTCGTCTCCCCACCCCAGTCGTGCCTCTCCACACCGCCAGTGAAAGTGGATTGGCCATTGCCATGAACGCTGGTGTGCTTCACCGTCGCACCAAGCACATCAACGTTGAGTACCACTACGTGCGCGACATGGTCGCGGCCGGTGATGTCTCTCTCTCCGGTTCATCTCTACTGAGTTCCAGCTCGTGGACTTCCTCAAAAAGGCCTTCCACCAGCCCGCCTTCGCTTTGAGAATCGCTTCTATCGGCCTTCAGACCCTGCACCCGCTCGACTAAGACCACTTCCCCATTTTTCTCTGTTCTTTCCACTCCCTGTGCCTACGTCGTTTGGTCCTCTGCTCGATGACCACTTGTATGCTGCATCCCTACCTCTACTCGTGCTCACTGCTTCTCGTCTCCGTGTGCGCGTCTGTTGCAGGCTCCTGTACATCTGATGCCCTCCATTGTTGGCGTGGCGTTTTTTGTCTGTCTCCGCCCATCTCCTCTCCTTCCCGTCCCTTCCCCCTGCCCCCTCCACCCTCTCATGTCCTGCTGGTGCCCTTTTTGTCGTGTGCCTCTGGGCGGTGGGGTGCAGGTCCTTTCTTCTCCCCGCCCTCGTTGCACGCGTTGGGACTACCACTCGAGACTCCCACTTGCACTGAGCCTCCTCTTTTTCCTCTCCCCACTCCTTTTGTACGCATCAGTGGTCCTCTGCTCGATGACCACGTGCATGCTGCATCCCCGCTCCGTTCCGTGCTCTGGCCCCTCCTCCCTTGTGTATGCGTCTCTTGCAGGCTCTCACACACCCGATCTCCTCCATTGCCGACGTGGTGCCTCCCGCGTGTCTCCGCCCACACCCCTTCACACCTCTTCCCACTGCCCCGCCCTCCCTTCGTGTCTCCGTTGCCGTGTGCCTCCGGGTGGTGGGGTGCAGGTCCTTGATTCTCTCCTTTAGCACTCTTCCCGCCCTCGCTACGCACTTCGGGACTGCCCCTCGTGGCCGTGTGGTACTCCTGGCCGGATGTGTCGGCTGGGTGCTTCTCGTCGGGTGCTTCAGGATGGGTGCTGCTGGTGGGGTGCTTCAGTGGTGTGCTTATGGTGGGGGCTCCTGGTGGAGGCGCTTTTGGACGGGTGCAACTGGTGGGGTGCTTCTGGTGGCGTTCTTCTGACCGAGTGTTGCGGCCGCATCCTTCCGACCGGGCACTGCAGCCGTGCGCTTCTGGAGGGGTTCTCTTGGTGAGGTGTCGCCGTCTGCGCCCTGCGTTTTCATCTTTGTCACCGCATGCTCCGGCCTGCTCTGGCCTTCCTGTGGGGCTCCTGGTGGGGTGTTCAAGCTTTCTACTTGGGGCACCCACCCTTGCTTGCGCTATCGTGTTAAAGTAGTCAATGCTTGTTGCTGCTTGAGTTAGAGTGCTTAGTTTAGTCCTAGTTTAGTTCTGCTAGCCGAGTTCGTCTCGCCGAGATAACTCCTGCCATTGTGACCCTTGCCAAACTAACAGCTAGAAGCTGGTGCACGTCCTCTGACCTACGCATCAGTCAGGTGGTGCACTCGCACCAAAGAAGGGGGCCTTTCGCTCCCTCCTCAAAGGGGAGCGAAAGGCCCTCTCGCCACTCGCATGGGCATCGCGATGCCTTGCCTGGAGCATGTTGCGCCGCGCAACATGCTCTAGGCAGATGACGTCATTCTCTGTGCGAGGCCGACCCGGTAGGGGGCGGTCCTCGCCGTCTCTCACTCATTCTTGTAAAAAAAATATTCCGTTCGCTCGCCTTGATCTCCTCTCGCGACTAAGTCCTCCAACCTCGCTCTTCCCCTCACAGCTCTCGAGAGCTCTCCTCCTCACAACTCTCGAGAGCCACCTCCCCCTCACGGCCGAGAGCAATAATTGGCCCCGCGGCTAACTCCCTCGGCGCTCCCCCTCACAGGAGTCGAGAGCCTCCCGACTCCACCCGCCACCCGTCCCCTCCTGGCTCCTCCATCCTCCCCCTAGCTCTGCCCTACTTAACATTGGTAAGGAACATTCTAACTAATGCACAAATGGGTACTTGCTTGGTGAAACGTTGATGTGGTTGGATCCACTGGCTTTGAAGATTGGATAAAAATCAGATGCAACCCACCAAGTTCAATCTATCCATTTTTTACGATGAAATCTGCCTTTCTTAACCGCCCGTCATGTTGCACAGAAAATAGCCATGCTAGTAGTTCATTACAGCAAAGGTCAAATACCAATGTGTTTTTTTTCTTTACTGGATGTTACATTTTGTGATGATGGTTAGGTCATGGAAAAGGAGGGATTAATCCTTTTTTATGCAATGACATCCATAAAGGAAAATCTCCTGATGAATCTATTGAACAGAAAAAGCAAATGAAATCCTCCTACTAGACATTCACATGCGCCAAGTATCGTATGACAACCGCTCAATACACGCATCTTATGGTACACAATGATGATTCATTCTTGTCACCTCATTCTTGATAAGGTTATCCAAAAACTGTCTTTCAGGTTTTAAGAACATAATGTGCTTTGTCCATACAACGTGTCAATCTAACAGTTTGTGAACTTTGACAGTTTGCAAATAATGTTCTTTATTTTCAAATGTTGGCTCATTATTGTTAATAAAAGAAAAAAAATGCATTCTATTGTTCTTCAATGCATGTGCGAGCTTACAATACATCACACTACCGGTGATGCCTCTTGGGTACCAGTAAAATGACAGCCAACACATCCCTTGATTTGGTGATGAAATTCAAGTAGTGACCACTAAAGGATCATCCAAATTGTCACTACAGAGAAAAGACAAAAGACAAAAAGTATACACACAACCAATGAGGTATGCTAAAAATACGGTCATTTTGTAGTATCCAAAGCTAAATGTAATTTTACTTCATTTGAAGATATGGAGGTATACAGAAGAACAATAGAGGAACCTTTGTCCGATTGGATTCTTTTTGACCTATGTTTACAACATTTGAATACTCATATTTCCAGTTTAAACATGAACACAAGTTCACACCATTACTCACACCACACATCCTCAGTGGTAAATCTCCACATTCACTCCCGTTATTCACTTTCACCTCAAACCCCAGAATCCAATCTATAACTTCCTCACACAACATTGTACACTCGTTCACTTGTAAACACGTATCATCCTCACTCCTTGGTGCAACTCATTGTGCACTCCCAAAATACACTTTCATTTTACATCCCCCTTTCAACGTGATGTACGTTGAACATGTACACACATGGATATCTTGTTTAACAATAGAAGTGCAGAATAGTACATCTCCTAGAAAATGTGTATTAGAGGAGGCAACACATTTTACAAGCAATACAAGGTTTTAGCTCATGTGAAAACACTTAATCATTTTTACACTCGTACATTAATGTAGACCCTCATCCAAATCAACCTCTTTATTTTGTCCAACTTTCCATACGCTAACCACATACACTTCAACCCCACCCCTCCCCATCTCTCACATTCTTTTTTGCAGACATTCCAATTGTGCATTGGTGTAAATACTAATGTGGAACTAGCTCATACAAATATGCACATCTACATCCACTTCCCATTTACACTTTCAGCATCCACACACCTTCAATCATGTCTCTAGCTTTGCATATAAACTAGTATATAACTTCAACAATGCAAAACTCATAAGCTCATTCAAGTTCGAATTCACTCCCCATACGCACTTTCACCCAACAACCCCTACCAATCCCTTCCCATCCACCTCGTGCTCAACTCACACACAAAACAGCATAGTGTACAACTTTTTCACAAAGCACTTGGTCATTCTATGACTCCTAATGAATTCCCCGCGTACACTCTCTTTTGACATCCCCTTCCAAACAAAAAGAACATTGTTTATTAGAGCATACCTTTAGAGAACCTTTACATTACACCACTATCCTTCATACACACTTCTTATAGCATATGAAACTGCCTTCATTAAGTCTACCTTACATAATCACTCCCTAAACCAATCATTTACTCACTTACATCCACTCACTCACTCACTCACTGAGTTCGTAATTAACTCACTCACTCATTCAATCAAACCCTCACTCATTCATTGTTTCTTCCTTGTTCACTCACTTCATCAATCACTCACATTCAATAACAAAAACTCACTAACTCACTCCCTCAATCACTCACTCACTCACTCTCACTCAATCACTCACTCACTCACTCAATCACTCACTCACTCACTCAGTCACTCACTCCCTAGCTCACACATTCACACCCCATAGTTTGCTCTCTCGGTTGTGAAATCACTCATTTTCTACAAATCTTCACAAGGACTCTTCACATTATTCTGTTTGCAGCTATGCAATGAACAAGTAAGGACCACAATAGTGGAGAACTCACCAAGACAGAGATATGCACTTTTGAGGCTGATAGTGGAAGAGGCCCACAGCACATCTAGGCTGAGGCTGAAGTTCTCAACTTAGGGAGGTTGATTATAAACTTCTTTATTCATCAATAACTAGCAATTGGAAAACTCATGGAAGTTATGAAAAGCTAAATGTAATTGTTTACTCATTTTTTATGGTTATGGACTGTATGCTGAACAAATGAGCAAAAATCATCCATTTTTAGTGCTTGATAACAAATTAATTGTAGTGATTTTGTATGGGTTCTTGTATAATGACTCTAGGAAGGGTCACATGAGTAATTAGGTGATTTTTTAAATGATTCTTTGTGTAGGGTTTGAGATTTTTGTATGTTCATCAACTCTTGACACTCAAAGTGGTGGACAACTAATGGTGGATATTGGGGCAAACCCACCTGAAAAGATAAATAAGACATGTACACGTGCTTGGATGATAGTAAGTGAAAATGAACATTTACATGTTCAAGACTTTTGTACTGTTTTCAAATCTAGATCATGAACCCAAAGATGTTACATTTCCGCAATGATACATGTCACATGCTATTACACTTGTGCCAGATGGAGGAGTAGCTAGCCATGATGAAAAAAAAGCATCTGAATTAAAAAAATCTGAATGCTCATGAAACACAAGACATAAGGGTGAATACAGTTCCGGCAAAAGTAGACAAAACTAGGAAGAACAAACACAAGGCACATACCAAAATTATAAAACAAAAACAAACAAAGGGGTCAATAAATAATGCTTATGTTACAAGGAAAACACAACATGTACGTTTTGTGTTGATAACATATATGTGGAAGAATATGTGGTGGTGAAACACTTATCATGTTACACACATGGCAAAAGGGTCTAAAACTTGATTTATTGTTTTCATACCACATAACAAAAAGAATACGTACTTTATTATACATAAAAGGTGATTAAAACTTGTGTGCACAACGTAAAACAAATGTGAAGTAATTCTTTACATATATACATATATATCGGGGAACATATTTCACATAGCAAACATTTTTAATAGTTTCCGCCACTGTTTAGTATAAGATGGTCATATTTTACAAAAAAAATATTTTTCACATCACTCATTATTTTGAATGATGAATGAATTTTGAAGATAACTTATGATAAGTTAGATGTAAAGGATTTTCTACTTGATTTTATAGATGTGCCTCGTCAAACCTCTTGTTGCTTTTTTGTGCTTCATGAAATAGGAGCTAAAGTAATACAATGATGATGAACATCATAGCATCTACAAAACAAATGATGGCGTATTAAAGAATAAGAAAGTACTTTCATATGCAAAATAGAACGCATTTTAGATGAATGAAGTACATGGATCACTTGCTCATCTTTCCAAATGAGAGTAGACTTATTTGTCCTTGCCTTCTACCCATGAAAATTGAACTTCTTTTTTATGGAAGAAAACGTAGGATAACAAGACTATTTGAGTCTCTTGAATTTCTAAGGACAACGCCTTGCATGTTTATTGCTAATGATACGATACATATCATTACCAGGAAAAAGAAATTTCTAGATTTTCTTGTCAGTGTACATCCATAAGGTGAGACCAGCGTAATGTCAATTTTATTTGTAACTCATGGCAGTGAAAAACCTCATGAAAATTATGCAAAGACCTGAGCATACGATTTTTTTTCAAGAAATGAATGAACGTGTGGCTGATGTCAATTTTATTTGTAACAACCAGAAACACAATGAGGCAAGTAAGAGTGACAATGATTGTCATGTAATGGTTGAAAACATGTTTGATCATGTTGAAGAAGATGTTGTAAGTGCCCTTCAGGGTATTTTATCATGATTGGATTGTCTATTCCGTCTTTCCATTTTTCATCTCTTCATAAAATTAAGTCTTCCCTTCATTTTTCAGGCATCTTGTCCACATGATTGTCTCATGTATGAAAACAAATGGAATCCTGTTGAGAGAGTCATCTTTTTGCGGTGGTGCTTCCCTTGGAATGTTATGATTATAGTGCTAAACGTCCATGTGCAACATTTTTTCCCCATTTTTTTCACTTTTTCACGAACAACCAACCACGAAAAACCCAAGCTATATCAGACCTCGTTCTTTTCTCAATGCATTACTTGCTTTGTACGGCCACAAGAAACAACAATTCCATTGTGAATCCATGGGTACATAGCAATAGAAGTATAAACCCTGCATCAATGAGGTACATTGTGCATACATATTCAACCCCCTGGTGCTCATGGAGATAAAAAAACCATCATCATTAGCATTTGTGTATTGTATCTTAACCCTCAAGGAATTCTACGCTCTACAAATGAATTCCGTGGCATTTTGGATCCAATTTTCCGAAAATGGGGGATGGCAAAATTAATCTCTTCCAAAATGGGGTCTTTGAGTACTTTCCTGTTTTCCCAAACACAAAACGCCCTGAAAACCATCTTCTATTGTGAAAAAATAATCTTGTGAAACTAAAAAATCTGTCAAACGTTGTAATGACAACATATTCTGTTATAGCTCATTACGAAAACAGGCCAAAACAATTGGTGAAAATTTTATTTGCTGATTTCATGTACAATTATAGATACATTAACTCAAATTCTAAGTTAAAAACATATTGCAAACCAAATGAAAAGAAATGTAACTTCTAGAAAGAAATAAAGTTACATAATGACTACATCATGGAGTAAAGCATGAACATCAACAATTCTACAAAACATTGTGGAAATGCTGATCCTTTGTGAAAATGTCTCTTCTTACAAAATGAATGTGCGTAACTGATTTTGTAAATTTTCATGAAAAATGATGACATAGGGTATAAAATGCAGATAGTTCTCCTTTTTATTTGCTCATGGAATTAAAATCACCTGACATGTTTAAGAGTGTTTAAACTATTTTGATATAACAAATTAGTCAATATATTGAAAAGGGAAGAGTATGCACCAACATCATCAAAGTGGAATACTTTATTAAGGGAGTTCGAAATTATTCTGAAAAAGACCAGTAAAATGGAATGATGATGAAAGGCAAAAACACACAAAAAATCAGAGTTATTTTGTTAAAACATAAAATCATTGTGAACAAGTTGCAAGACACGTACTTTAAAAGGACAAACCAAACAAATAGTGTTATCAATTCAATTTTATGAAAAACACTGAGCAATGGCCAATTGTTTTTCATGTCATTCATTGTGTTAGATGTGTAGTAAAACAAGTTCATGTGTTTCTATGAGGAGGGGTTGGAGTGAGAAAATCTACTATTGTAAATGCTCTTCATGAACGATTATTTGAATGTTACAATGGCCACCATGTTCAGATCATTCAGTTTTGCAATTATTGAAAATAGCTTCCATAATTGTAGGTGTTTTTAATATTTGTGGCTTCTTGATTCATCATGTAGTAAAACTTCAAACACAAGAAAGGAGATATGTTGCACTCCCACATCATTTCACACAGAAAGCATGACACGACATGACACAACACAAACAAAAATGCATCATATGGCACAACATGACACTTCACCACACCACACAACAGGATTTTATACAACACATCTCAACACATCACAAAACAACATGACAAATCATGAAGGGACCACACCATATGACACGACACAACATGACTTGGCAGGATATGACAGAAATCATTGCTATGGGAATAAACGTCACACGATTCCCATGGATTAAGCTATTCCTAGTTCTAGTAAAAATTTGACCTTATAAGTATCATTATACACTCTTGTTTCCTTTCCATAAAATTCTCCAGTATGATCGATGGAAATGCTACCTATGCCTTGATTGATGTACAAAAACATGGAGACCTTAGAACATCACATCACTTACCTCATTTACCTTATCTTTCGGTTTTCTCATGTTGACAAGGATGTACTTGGATTTTGGCACTTCATATATTACATGTATAAAGAGCCTTCTAATTGAAATATAAGAGTTTCAATGGTTGCATAATGTTTTACAAGCATAGTTATGTCTTAACAAAGAGCAGCCATGAGCAAGAACCTTTACACATCAAACTTCGTCTTATGATAAAAAATACAAGAATATAGTAATGACATTGATGTACGACACCAAATCAATCACAATATATGAATGGGCACAAAACATAACAAGATCAAAATACATTATCGGTGACATATGAAAGAAACATCTGTTTATGTCCCTTCTCATGTGCATTACATAAATAGTGCAGGATGGTGTACATTGGTGAGATTAGTAACAATGTATACTTCGGTGAAATAGCTCAGGTATCCATAAAACGCAAAGTGTTTTATGGATACCATCCGTCCTTCGTTCAAAAGAAAAGTAACAATCTGCCCATGGTTTGGAAGAAAAGCAACCATCCGCCCACCATGCGCTAGAAAAGCAACCATCTACATAGCCTCTGCAACAAAATCAACCAGCCCCCCGCCCCTTCCTTCATGCTAGATCACAGCATGTGTTATGTACCTGACATGGAAAAACGTACAATGGTGCATTCGTTTATGACATAGTGAATGACAAAAATCATGTCATGCATAAACGATACATTGTATGTGGTAGTAACATGACGGATTTTAGCGTTTCTGGGTTCCTGAGGTATTTTCTTTGTAACTTTGGCATATGTGCTATTTTATGTTGTGCATTGTCATAAACATTATTGTTTATGCGACATTGTCATACGCATTACTTTTTGTGCGACATTGTCACATGCGTTATTTTGTGTTCAACATTGGCATATCAACTATATCATTCCAAAAAATGGGTATATGTGAACCGAACCCTATATTATTTGGGAAAAGGTACCATAAAGTCTAAATCATTTACATTTACAAAATGTTAAGGTTGAAATAGCTTGCAACCCATAGATTGCAAAGTGTGACTCTCATGTGTTTGTTCGTTGGAAGAAGAAAAAACCATCTGCCTATTGTTCGAATGAAAAGCAACCATCTGCCAGTAGTTCGGGATGAAAGTAACCATCAGTCCTTAGTAGTTCCACTCATCAACAACTACCGGTACCTTTGATTCATGTCTTGCATTGTGGGTACATCATTTTTTTTCAAGAGAACACACTTTTGCATTTAGGATTTGAAGCCCCTACAATCATGTGTTATATGTCTATGAATGCAACTTTCAGTTAACAGATATTTTCACAAAACAACTGGATATGTGATCTTCAAGGCCCCCAAAAAATGGATTCCATAGCTTTTCTTGAGAACCATGTAGTTCATGTTGCTTATTCAATGCTTCTCCTATGACATGTTGTATTTTTTATACCCAAGTACATGACAACAAAACAAACATGCCCAACATGCATGGATTCTAGGTTGTTTATCAAACCTACATGTGCACAAAGAGCGTGGTCATAGTCTGGTCTTTTTCCAACTCGCACATGCAAACAGAAAGGGGATTAGCTACGAACCACTTAGAAAGAACGATGTATGGGTTGATGACATGATGAGGCCAAATAGAAAATTGTCATGGACATAACATGCAGAGGCCTTGACTTTTTAGGTGAGCGACCGTGGACTGTAGGTGAGGACAATTTTCCCCCTCCCTCTAGTCTTCAATGCGTTTTTCAGTCTCCACTACACACCAACAACCATGCAAGTGCATCGGTTCTTCACGGTGGACCGTCAATATGGCCTTGACTCTTGTAATCGCGGAAGGTGATTTGATATGAAGGGTATGAGAGACATACTTTGCTGGAAAAAATGCCAAGATACCCTTTGTTGGCGCTAAAACGCCTAAAACCTAGGCCAGCACCTAGAGTGTGGAGACGTGTACCCTCGCATAACTAGTGCATAAGCAATCGCCTACACTGCCCTATTGACCACTTGTCTCATGTACCAATACACTTGGTCTAAGAATTGTCATGCTCTCACCTTATCCAACCCTGCATACACAACATCATGCAATCTTCAGCAGACATGCTGGCTTGCCCACTATGTCTCTGCACCGCGTATCATGTGTACTTCCTCCCTGCTCATTGGCCACATAGGCCACTGGCTCCACCTCTGTTTCTTCACTTTCCAACACACATGTCTCAGCACCGCGAATCATGTGTACTACCTCCCTGCTAAGGCAGTGTTACCTTGGTCGCCCGTTGGGACCCACTTCTATACGGTGGGGAACCCCTATTGAGCTCGAGGCATAATTGGGTGCACCCCCTGCTTCTCCATCACCAACACAACAACTTATACCACCATTGCACCATCTCCTGCACCACATGCTACACCACCTACTACATCGCCTCCTACACCATCAGCTAAACTTCCTGCTACACTTCCCACTCGAACAATCGTAGATCTTCCCCTAGGCCTAACAATGACACTCATACCCATGCCCACGGTCTATTGGCTAAATACATTCACTATAGCTAGAATCATTGCCGCTTCCCCACTTTGCGTCCATCCACGTAGCATTGACAAGTAGGTTTGTCACCAAGAAACTCTGTTGTTCATGAGAACCACACAATTGGAGCCTTAGCCAACTATCCCTAATGGTCTCGTTCATGGTGTTCCTTAAGTGCTCGCTCTAGTTCAGCACCAACCTTGGACACCCCACATTGTGAAATTTGACTCAGACGCAGAAGAAAACATCTTCTTCTTGCTGAATTGAGATTGGGAGTACAAAGAATGGGAGTGATGCTTTGACAAAGACGCAAGAAAGAATCTACAATGGTTTTTTATATAGCCTTGGTCTTTGGAATAGAGCGCGGTAGCGCCTTATACATAATTGTCCTTGGGCAAGCACTTGTTCCATTGTCCTCATGTTTTCTGTAGTAATCTAGGTCTCTCGTATGGGAGATTTCTTTATTCTTCCATGGTCCTCATTCCCTCTTGTATGTTCATAACTTATTCGGCCTCATCTTTCCCACAGCAACGTTTGGTGCCCAAAGATTTATTTGCATCTTCACCATTTTTTTCTCCTTCCTTTTGTTTTTGTATATACGTCAGATAGCTCCCTTGATGGTACAACAAACAAAAGGAAGGTTGACAGTGATTAGCTTTGAGAGAGCAACAAAATTTGAAACATGGCTTCTTGTCGGATGACAATTGAGGACTATGTAGTTGCACATAGTTTTTTTCTCTTCTGGGTGTGTAGTTAGCCGAGGCGCATCGATGATCATTGTGTGGACACAATGAGAGAGTGCTATACGTGAAATATTCTAGTGGTTGTAAGTTCCATGCTGGGGGCTGAGAAAATTTCCCTTGTTGTTTACACCCATTGTTTCACACCGATGATTGGGCGAAGAAATCCGGCTCAAATGACTTGATGGATTGATTGCAAGAATTCAACGTAGATGGCCCAGGATCCCACACCTCTTCTTGTTATGCTGGAAGCAATCATCAAGTCTACGGCGGGGATGCAGGTGGCCTACTACACACTTTACCATATCTCGTCTATGACACAGACATAATCGATGGGTGTCGAGGCCAAGTCATGGTGGTACTTTCTCTTTCTTTGTAAAGAGGTGAGCAGCACCCATAAGCATTATGCTTTCTTGTAGTCTCCTTATATTTCATGTACGGCCACTTATCTCAATTATGGTTATTTGTGTTTGCGAAGCTTAAATGTATAGACAACATGACTCATGCCATGGTGGAGATGGACAAAAACAACAAGCTCAAGTAGGATTTTGTGGTATCAAGAGCAACGCGCCCTACATGGGACTTCTTACGCCATATCATGTACATGGATGGAACTTTTTAAAACAATGAACACAAGCAAGTCATGTTGATTGCGTATTTTTTACGCAAACAATCATGCAAGTCCCATGACCAAGACCCTCAATTCCGAGTGAACATGAAGTGTCATGGACTTGAATCTGCATGCATGTGGCTTGTGATGGCCCCAAAGTATGCGTTACAGTTATAGTAATCATGTTGGATAAGGAGGCAGGTCTAGAAAATGATTTGGAGAGACGTTTGCCTAACGTAATACACACATGCTATGCCTACCATCTATGCAAGAACATGCAAGAGAAATACAAGAAGAATGCCTCTTGTTACGCTTGGAAGTGCGCCCAGGCCCTACATCTTTGGTTAATCACCCCTAAAACATACACTCCTCATATAGTGTACATTGTAAATATATGCATTTACAATTTTCTTGGTACCTTCATGGAAAATGCAATAGAACTTAGTTTACAGTGTGTGTTCACAAACATACAAATGTATTTCAATGTTTTAACATAGAAAACTTTGTAGAAGGTTTGCCCAAAAAAATCACAAAAAACCCATGGTTAAGTACTCTACAACTCCATTTACAGTTTGCAAAAACAGACGTACATTTGCACTTTCACATTAAATGTGTTACAACTGTTAGGTATAGCAGTGCCTATTTCTTGACCTAAAACATCAAAGAACCATAACCCTTGCAATGTCACCTCTGGGGGGTTTGGGTTCTTTTTTTTCTTGCTCGTGCTCTTGTTGGGCCCCGCGGTAGCGAAACCTAGCAGGTTGCCTTCTGTCGGGGGGGGGGTCCAACCCTACATTCAAGCCATTTGCAAAGATAAACTAATGCATAATCTTGGATGTTGATGTTTACGGACTGCTTCGGTTGAATTGTGACCGTCGATATCTGTACATCGACGGTTTTCGACTTAGTAAAAGCGACAGGGTCCCCTCATACATTAAAGTTTTTTTTTCTTCAACCACATAAACTAGATACACTGCCCATATACATTTCACCAATACACTCTAGCGTTTTGGGGGGGTCAGCCAAAAACAGCCCCCCCCCCCAAATATCATAGTGTATTGGGTGAATGGATATGGTGCATTTATTAAAGGATCTGTGATAGACATTAACAAGACATTATATGTACACTACATTAGTGAACAAAATACATGGTGAACACAATACACGCCCCGAGACACTCCCCAAGTACATTCGTTCATTGGCGAGGGGGGGGGGGGTTGAGACTCCCGACTACGTGGTGATTGTTTATCGTGTGTACGGATGCCATTGAATAAGAATAAACTAGTGGAGTTTTTTCTATCATCACAAAAAATCCATACACGGACCAGATACACTTCGCCAATACACTCGGCCTAACTAGGGGGGAGCTTGGACTCTGGATGACCCCTCCCCCCCCCAAAAATGGTAGAGTTTATTATTGAAGTGTAGCTAGTATGTGTATCCAGTCTACGTGATCCATGAAAAAAAACACTAATTTACTTGATACACAAGTGCACAGAACTCGTTTGTGTACAATACTTCAGTCGACCCTCCGCATCGACGGTTATTGAGGGTCACGATCGACGATCAACGGTGCTGGTCTTTGAATAACATATCGACGTCAGATACACAAGTGTAGTTTCTTTCCTCCATCGTACAAACAAAGATACACTAACCAACTACACTCCCCCAATACACTCTAGCCTTTTGGGGGGGGATTGGACTCTGCCCCCCCCCCAATGGTTAAAATCTATTGGTCGAGTGTAGTCGATGGACATGTCAAAATGTACACTAGTACACAATACACTAGTGAATACATTCAAGGCTCGTCACAATACACGCCCCGCTATAAAGACCAGATGCACTTTTGGCTTTTGGGGGGGGGTGGCTAAACTCCGGTCACGAGGGTACAAAGAAAGAGTGTATAACATATGGCAAAAATATTCTCGATAGCACCAGTTATGTCAAAATTAGGTTCGAACAACACAGGTTTGCTCCCAACATCGACAAATAAATGTGTATAAATTTTAAAGACAAAAACACATCTACTAAGGGGAACATAATTTATGTCCTATGGGTTTTCTTCAAGTTTAACTTATGACATCCAGGTGTTATGGCAAACCTAGAACCTACATAGTTCTCCAAGTGAACACAACATGACTACCTCCCAACATAGTTGCCAAGAAACTACCAAAATTCATGTCTTATACAGTGATTGTGTGGTGTAAAAAAAGGGAAAGAAAAAAACTATACTTCATGATCTCACCCATAAACACTTCTAATGAGTGGTACGACACTTGTCAGTTGTCAGCGAGCGTGCTACCAGCTATCTCAATCTAGCCCCAATACGTAGGTTGGCAAACCTCCACAAAAGTGGACATCATTCTTGTGCCCTTTCCCATGAGGGGGGACACATTACCAGCAACGCCTCCAAGTTTTTGAATGCTCAGCTCAAGTCCCTCCAAAAGCTGTATCTGTTCTACTACTTTTTACAGGCCTACACCTTTTGGGTAGATGATCATGGCTCTTTGAGCCATCATCATCTACACATCTGATTATGACCTAATATGATGTAGTACCCGAGGCCCGTAAAAAGGCTCCAACACAATTTTGTCGTGGCCCACGACTACAACATGATCATGGAGGGACCGCACATTGCCATAATGCGAAGTCCAACAACGGATGGACCTTAAGAGCGACTTATGAGTGTGGTCGTTTGTGTAAGAATAGCCAGCCTCGCCAACACACATGCAAATTGATAATGGAGTTGGGTAAAGAACCAACCTCGCATGTGGACATCGGCCACACACAAAAATACTAGAGAAGGACGTAGGACAATCCCATGGAGTCCATTGTAGCACGGAATATCGGCAAAAATTCATCCTATCGGGAGTAACCAGGACCACACCGAGACCGAGGAAGGCCCAGGAGTGCCTGCTTTGAGTATGAACCACTTTGCAAGCGCAAGTAAATCTGTCTTTGGTATGGAAAAAAGGGCCACACAGATCCTACGTACCCTAACCCTGTAGCACCCAGACCACATGAGGCAATAACAGCGCTTAGAGTTGGCCATACATCAATAGTATCAGGTATAGGAACAAAGAGTAAAGGCTTAGGAGTACCCGCTTTGAGCGTGAACCACTTTGCAAGCGCAAGTACATCTGTCCTTGGTATGGACGCAAGGGCCACACAAATCACAGGTACCCTAATCCAATAGCACCAAGACCACATGAGGTAGTAACAGCGTTCAGAGCTGGCCATACATCAATAGCAGCAGGTATAGGAATAGAGAGACTTACACAGGCACATAGCACAAAAAGAGATGATATGGTAGTAGAAGGGACATTAATGGTCAACTCCGACCTACATGACTAGGACCCTTTAGATGGGCCTTGGAGTTCTTCCATAGGCGACGAGGTTGGTAAGGTAGCAGTAGATGAATTCAACAACGTCTCTGACTGTGGTAATGATGACTCTCTTGAATACACATTGGAGCTAGAGAAGGGGTTTCTAACAGAAAAGGACCATGACGTAGAAGGTGCATGGTTCATGGACGAGTAAAGGGGATTGTAGGATGACGTAGAAGACGAGGCATGAGAAGAGGATGGGATGACAGATGATGCGGTAGAGGGTGAAATAGACAAAGAATGCAATAACCATGAAGTCCGTGGCATGGATGGACTTGGAATGTAAGATAAGTACACGAATTCTATGTCCTTCATGAAACATCGTTTCCACTTGGTTTCAGTCAATGAACACCCTTCTGAACATTGATAAAATGTCACTAGTGAGGAGCATAAGGTACAATCCCTTGGCTACAAACACGGTTTCACTTCATGGAAAATTTGTGCTTACAATTTGGGGAGCATAAGTAGTCTAAGTCCTGATTTTGTGTATAAAAACTTATAGATGTTGTGTGTTAAAATGTTGTTTCATGGTTTTCATTGTCAAATTTTACATGTATAGGTTGTCATTTTGTGAATACCAGTTTTCTCATACAATCCTTCCCACATCAAGCATAAAACAAGGATTGTTTCAATCATAATGCAATTTTTCAATCATCATAGAAGGTTTTTTAACTAGATTAATATGTACATGAAAAAAAAGCCTCATTACACGTACTCTAGCACACGTAGCAAATGCTTCATTCTAGAGTTTTTGAATTTGGATCACCACCATTTGTATTTCTCTGCATCGCTTGTATCAAAAGTTAATGGAGTACATGAAATACTTGGTTTGGATACCAATAGTCAGTTAATTCCTATATGGTGTTGCGACATGCTATGTACTATGAAGAGTGCAGGAAAAATGGAGACGCTTTGTAGTAAAGTTGTAGGACACCACGTGCATAAAACCATGTCATATGACACATCCATTCAACCACGTTCCCAAAGACATGTTTCTCAATGTTGTTACAGATTGATGATGGGATCCTAGTGAACCGATATCCACCCATGACATCAGGTGGCCATAGCCATTTGTGCCCCATGTGTGAAATCATGTGATGGATCCACACGCTCAACACCCGTGTGTAGTAGTGGCTTGTGAATGGAAAATCTGGACCATTTGAGTAATCTTTAGCCAAGTCAAACAAGTATTTCA
This sequence comes from Penium margaritaceum, assembly GCA_023375785.1. Classification (NCBI taxonomy): domain Eukaryota; kingdom Viridiplantae; phylum Streptophyta; class Zygnematophyceae; order Desmidiales; family Peniaceae; genus Penium; species Penium margaritaceum. The sequence continues at coordinate 29,576 of SZWC01010731.1, read as the reverse complement.
TTCCTAATCAATATCTGGTTTGAAGGAAGTTGCTCTTGTGACCTTTGGCTATCATCAATGGTCATTATTGTACGTCACTAATTCTTGCATGTAAAATCGGTTATGTATCAATACATAAAATACATGAGACACCTTGCATAACAATATCAATTGTATAATTTTTACTTCCACTCCACTGGTTAGTTTAAATACAAAATGTACTTCTCTTACATCGAACATACCTTGTCCTCTACTAGCGACACGGTTCACCGTTTAGCACACTGGAGGGGATCCGAGCTGTTAGTGTGGGGGGCACCATATGAAATGAAAATGGGGTAGCTTCAAACCCATGATGTGGCACATGTTGAAGGGGCAATTTAGAGGCATTCCCAAGGGGCTTTAGTCCCACATGCATTTGATCTTGTTCCACACGACCCGTGCATCAAATCTGTCCATTCAAAGGCGTGGAGGGATGATGACTCCCATGCATCTACTTGAGGTGCATCCGGATCTCCTCCCAACAACTAGAGCGGCAACATTGGATGACCTCAAAGCAATAGTGGATTCGGAGAAGACATGTTTTAGTATTGAAAATTTGAAAGAGAAAGAGAAATAGAAGATAAAATATTCAACAATTGTACACTATTGCTTATAGAATGGTCCAGCATTGAAACGAGCCTACAAATTTGCATCTTACTTCATGTTCATATGACAAGAACGAAAAGCAAAGTATAGTAAAAAGATTGACAGACAATCTAAAATGTATGAAGGATACGGATGGCATATTTGTCAAATTTCAACACACAACAAGCGTCATCTACCCATATCTTAGAGGGGATCAGTTGACGTGTTAAACAAATCACAACCTAGCACACCACATTGGGTCGTGATGGACTCATGGGTGCCAATGAGGACGGCACCATACAAGACGACGATGAGGCGGTTTACCACCGGTGAGCCAACACACGTTTTATGGGTTATCAAAATATGGACCCCATCCCTTTGAGTCCCACATTTGACTTATGTTTCCCCACTCAACCCATGTGTCATACATGTCCATGGTACAAGCATCGCCACAACACCTGTCCATTTCTCTAGCAATGGAAAAGGACAACCTTACAATGACATATGGTGCAAGGACGCCATGACTTGAGTTTGAAACGTGCCTAGTGAGAGAGAAATTCATAATGCAATTCACTTTGCTTTTGAGCTACTATTCTCAGATTGGTTTGTGCATGAATTGGGTTTTCAAACATATTTGACTACCTCATATGCCGAACATGCCACTGAGGTTGCGCTTGGCATGCAGAGTTGTCCTCGTTGGTGACGACCTGCATGGTTTTCATGAACGACGCTTGTCCAATTGTTGGTAACATATCTAATGACATGTGTATTCTTCCTTGATGTTTTCATAACATCCGTGAAAAAGCAACAAAACATTGCATTGCTTTGCATCAACCCTTGGCCCAAGACACCTTGGTTTGTGCAAAGCAATGGCAATCCAAGGTATGGTTTCCGACCTTCTATGGGTGGTTTGGCGATGAACTGTCATTTGGGCATGTGGGTTTTGCTCCATCATTATTCAAGTGTCAGAAACTAGTTATTGGAATAAGGAGCTAATTTCTTCTATTGATTCGTGCATGTGCAAAATATTCTACTACATGGGGAGCTTGTTGCTTCATTGTAGTGCCTTGATACCTTTGTTATTTCTCGCAGTCCATTGAGACGCATTACATCATGCACATAGGTGGCATATCAGCTTTATAATTCTAAAAACTAGGTACATGTGACTTTCATCCAAAGATAAATATTTTTCTATTCCACATAAAAAATTGGGCCAAATAGCTTGGATACCCATGAAATGCAAAGTGTGACTCTCATCCGCTGAGCACTGAGAGGAAAAACCTAAAAGGCCCACTTTCAAATCATGCTTGCTCACGGCATGTGTTGTTGAATGAGCCATAGAAAAGGTGCATGGGGTCATTGCACCTACGTTATAGAGGAAGAAGACCTTTCTATTGTTTTTATTCTTTTATTGACATGCAACCCACCTCTTTGAACCTTCAAATACCCATCGAACCCTACCCCTAATTACATTTGGGGTTTAAGGGTTTGATTGTTGCACAAGCTTCTTCTAGGCCCCGCGATAGCGTTGTTGAACATGTTCCCTCTCAACATATGGGGAGTCACAAACTCCCTTGGATATCCATACAAATCACCCCCATTAGCATTACAAACCCCTGTAAGAAGCGGTTTCTTATGCTCGTGGGGGGCGCCGCATGTCATGCATGGTTGACGCATGGCATGCCGCCTTGCCATGCATTTCTTTGTCTTTTTTTTGTTACTAGCGTCGTGGTACAAACAACCAATGGGTAGCTAGGGTATGTTTTGCTTAACGATGGGCGGATGAGATACATGGCTCTTAGAAGTGAGTATATGCGTCTTTCACCCTGAATAAGTTTCATACAATTTATACTCTAGAAATCAATTCATGACAAAATAGGGATGAAAGTTCACAATGACACATCAAGATTACTATGTACCATTGAAAACTACACAATATAATGCTGTAGCCGATTCATGTTTACCCATCTTTGCAAAGCTTTCTATGCAAGTTACCCATAGTTTTGGGACAACGGACTGGATTGTGCACTTTTTGTTGAGGGGTTCATGCTTTTCCCACTTTTAACTCTTTCCAAATACATTGAAAAAATCTGCACCCGATTCCCACGTCTAACCATATCCCACTGATACCCATTCTTGTGCGCGAGAGGTCCATCTTGTAAACATCGCAAACACTTTGAAACGGATTCGCAGTCAGGGCTACCCACTCTTCACTTCTTTCTCTCTCCTACCCGCATCTCTCTCATACTTAGCATCTCGGTTTCTTCCCTTGTCCCTGTTCCACAATCGATGATGAGGGGGATGCAACGACGAGGGCGCGAGGCCATCGGCCTTACACTTGCGACGTCGCGATATCATGGCTTCTTAATCGCTGGCCATCGGCTAGCGAGGTGCATGTAGTCGGTCAGCGAGATGCTGGCCGTTGGCAAAACAGCTGGCTTTTCGACGGCCAAGGAGCTGCTCGGCGTGTAGCTACTGGTCGACCGCAAGTAGTTGGCCGTCGACGAGCTTCTTGCCGTTGGCAAGCTACTGGCCGTTAGCGAGCCCTCGCAGTGTGAAGGGATGGCCTCCAGCGTGTCCTTCGCATTCGCGCGGGAGAACACTGCCCAACCCCTATCCCCCCACCCTCACCTTTTGCTGTGTATCGGTAGCGCGACTGATTTTGCCAACGTTAATTCGGTTGCATGATTATTGTTCATACAAACATAATGTAGCACGTATTTTTGTGGACAGACGCGACAACGTAAAGTTGTCATTTTATAAACATGACATCACAAAAACTTTCAAAGAAGAACCCCTGTCACAATCATGGGCAAAATTTGACCATATCATAATAAAGTGAAGGAGGTTCCCATTAATGCACACAGAATGATGCCTTTAAGCGTAAAGAAACAAAAAAAGACCAAATCTCTTAGATTGTAAAGCATGTGTATGTTGTACCCACTTAGGGAGGAAATGTGACTGGAACACCGGGATACTATGCATATTTTTCTCAAAAGTTGGCACGACGTTCAAGTTATTCACTACTCACACTTTTTGGGTATACTGGTGAATGTGTAAAAAAAGTGGGTATTTGGGCAGGCCAATGCTCAAATAGTGGGTAAATGGGAATCATTCCGAATATTGTTATCACATCCTACATACAACATTTTTAAGCATGGAACAGCTGTCCAAGAAATCCATTAGACAAACACGTCTTGCAGCCCTCAAATACCGAACCCGACAACGTCCAGCGTCAGCCGACGTGCGCCGCGGTTATATAGAGTGCAACAGTCTCAAGCATCTCGTTCATCGCTTCGTTTCAGCATGGTGGCCAGCTCCACCTCGAGTCCGGAACAGGTTGCAAGTTGGCGTATGCAGTGACTCGCACATGCTCTGTCATCCTCGAGGGAACTCCTCGTTGGTGTCGTCGTTCGCCACGTTGGTCTGTTAACCCCACGTCGGGTGCTAACTCACACGTTGGTGTTGTCATTTCTCCACTCCACGTTGTCGATTCACCCCACAGCTTCCGCAGACAGCTCGCGCGTTGCCTGCGTTGGTCTCGTGCTGTCGTGTTCGTGGGAGAAGAGCTCCCTCTGGCCCACTCCGAGAGATAAGATTTGGTGTCGCGGGTTGTGTTGTCCAAGGGGAGGGTGGGACCGGAGGGCAAAATGGGGTCCTCCACTCCCAGTCGTTCGTCATGCACCTCCCCCTCCCTCACCTCCACACTTGACTGCCCCTCCTCCCCACGTTCCCCACCATGCCGGCCTGCAAGTTTTCAGTTTTTGCAAAGATGGCTGTTCCGATCCCCGCTGCACTCCACCCTCCTGATCCTCCTCCTCCTCCCCCTCCTCTTCCTCCTCCCTTCCACCTCCACCGCGTTCTACCTCCCCGGGATGTACCCGGTGGCCCACCCCGTCAACAGCACCCTGGCGGTGAAGCTCAACAGCATGACTTCCGTCGCCACCGCCATCCCCTTCTCCTACTACGACCTACCCTTCTGCCGCCCGCCGGGGGGCGCCGCCGCCATCGAGCGCAGCCGCGAGAACTTCGGGGAGATCCTCCACGGCGACCGCATCGAGACGTCGCCGTACGCCTTGCGCACCTTCGTCACTCAGCAGGCCGTGAAGCTGTGCGACGCGCCGCCGCTGTCGGCGGACGACGTGGCCAAGTTTAAGGAGCGAATCGACGAGGTGTACCGCGTCAACCTGCTGCTCGACAACCTGCCCGTCACGACGGAGACGCTCGAGAACAACCCGGGCAACGTCGTGACCGGCGTCCCGGTCGGGTTCAGGCNACTACGACCTACCCTTCTGCCGCCCGCCGGGGGGCGCCGCCGCCATCGAGCGCAGCCGCGAGAACTTCGGGGAGATCCTTCACGGCGACCGCATCGAGACGTCGCCGTACGCCCTGCGCACCTTCGTCACGCAGCAGGCCGTGAAGCTGTGCGACGCGCCGCCGCTGTCGGCGGACGACGTGGCCAAGTTTAAGGAGCGAATCGACGAGGTGTACCGCGTCAACCTGCTGCTCGACAACCTGCCCGTCACGACGGAGACGCTCGAGAACAACCCGGGCAACGTCGTGACCGGCGTCCCGGTCGGGTTCAGGCGCAGCGCCGACGGCAAGTACTACGTGTACAACCACCTCATGTTCAAGGTGCTGGTGCACCCCTACAAGGAGGGCCCCGCCGACCTCGCCGGCTTCGGCCACCTCATCCCCACGGGGAGCTCCGCCGGCGGGGCCGGCAGCGGCGGCGGCGGCAGCGACTCCATGAGCGGGTTTGCGAGCGATGGGTTCACGGACCCCGAGCTGAACGAGGTGGCCAACCGGCTGTCCGACGAGGGGCAGGACATCGACGCTGACGGCAACCTCGTCCCCCGAGGCGCCGTGACGGCCGGTAGAGGGAGCAGCAGCAGCAGCAGCAGCAGCAGCAGCAGCGACGCAGGTGAGGGTGCAACGACGTCGAGTGCCGAAGCAGCCAAGTACCTGGTCGTGGGCTTTGAGGTGGCGGCGTGCAGCTTCTCTCGCACTCCAGACCCTGCCGTGCAACCGCTGGCGGAGCTGCCGCCGGCGGCGTGCACGGGCGCGGCGGGGGGTCAGGAGCAGCTGGTGGAGGAGGGCGCGTCTATCGTGTACTCGTACGATGTGTTCTGGGAGAAGAGCCCCATCAAGTGGGCCAGCCGTTGGGACGC
>SZWC01010730.1:84049-97855 GCA_023375785.1 Penium margaritaceum | reverse complement strand
TGTGTACATGTGTATGTGCGTGTGTGTATGTGTGTGTATGTATTTGTGTGTGTGTGTGTGTGTGTGTGTGTGTGTGTGTGTGTGTGTGTGTTCGTGTCTATGTGTATGAGTGTGTATTTATACATGTGTATGTTTCTTCGCATTTTTTGTATCTACGCTCCATGACAATGAATTTTGTCCATATTCATAGACTGTCAGGATTTTTAAAACAACTTTTGCTCTAATATTACCTTTTTTCATCTGAACAGACTCATGCGAGTCCATTCCAATAGTCTGTAATTAGGACCAACAAGGTGATACATGTCTTACTAGAGTTATAGACGTCCCGTGACATAGGACTAACTTACTATTTGAGTCAACGTTGGGTTCCGAGGGAGGATTCAATATCACGTAGAGAAACAACGTGTGAATCGTACGTTGCGGTCCCACCAAAGGCTTTGGGTACCCGTGTATAGGTTATGTCTACAGTATTCCAGAACAATTAATCACAGTTCATCCGCATGTCCACACCTACCCATTTGCAGGACTACATTCCATCAGTTTAGAAATCCTACATCAGCTCTTTGCTCACATTGGACCATATTTCCTCTGGGATGTCACTTAACAACGTCAACAATTTGCTTTCATAGTGAAAAGATCCGAAAGCAAGAGAGGTCACGTTATTTCTTCCCAGGTGGAAGCCGAAAAATGACACAACAACAATTTCTTCATCATAAAGATACTTATATAGCTCCCTTGAAACTGTTCATGCCGATAAGTGAACTCCAGGCCACTAACCAACATCAGTACCAAAAGATGTGAAGTACATGTCAGTTTTGATGTCAACTACATGCAAATGGCATAGTTCTTCTCTTATTCAATCGTAAGCACACAACACGTGCGATTTGGAATTTGATGTCTTGAGTACAACGCGACTGTGGATGGCGTTATGGATCCTCCCACCTAGGGAGCGGGTTAACAAGTTACAATTTTGAGGATTTTTGTAACGATTCCAGGTTTTCAAAACAGATGTCAGCTATGCATACATCTTAATAGAATGGGGTCATAGAACATTGACACCATGTATTGAATCATTTTGAGTTTTCATGATAGCAACGGTGGTTCCACATAGCTCGTGGCGTGACATTGTGAAACATGTTTTGATACGTAACTACATCCCTTGTGGACACCTCTTCTGGAAAGTGACTCCATGGAAGTTATGTTACAAAAAGAAAGATCACCCAACATTGGCTTGAATATGGGGCAAGATTGTGTGCTGTTGGCTGTCTCCAGACGATGGGACAGGAAATCTTGACGGACGAGTGCGATGGGCTATCCTCATGGAACCAAGTACAGTCTCAAAGCCATGGAGTTCCTATAACATTGATACTTGAAAGATCATAGAATGGCACCACATGGAGTTTTATGGGTAATGATTTGCATTGCATTTCTTCACTACAACACTGTTGTTGGTGACAGATTATACCATTATTGATGTGCACCTTTCTATGCCTGCCTCTTTCCATTGCTCTGGGTGTCATTTACATGGGCAATGGCAATGGCAAGCAATTTGCCAAGGCCGGCGGATCTCACACCTGAGTGGTTGTCAGAGTTATCAGTGAATCACCATTTGTAACATAGTCTCTTATGCCTACGGCTGCTCTTGCCTCATGCATAAACATTTCTTGTCCCTATAATACTGAAGTCCTTGTCAGATATGATTTTGTTTTCCAGATGCGCTCGCTCCATTGACCGTCATTATCATGTGGTGTACAAAATCATGGATTGCAAAAATGCTCAGAATATCTAAGCAGGTAAGCTGCTTAGGATTAAACTTGTCATTGTCCTTCCAGTACCGCAATATTCTTATACCAAGTCTTCCAATGATGGAGTTGTACATCCCAAGATTGTGGTTGTATTTCCTTCAAACCATTGTTTTTTACACCTCCTTTTTTGAGATACCTTGAAGTGGGATTCATTGTTCATCTATGTTCACCACCTCTTGGAAGAAACCCCACATGAATCCTTTTCCATCTAAAGACCTACTTTTCTTGGACAGAGTATATCTAANTTTTCCAGATGCGCTCGCTCCATTGACCGTCATTATCATGTGGTGTACAAAATCATGGATTGCAAAAATGCTCAGAATATCTAAGCAGGTAAGCTGCTTAGGATTAAACTTGTCATTGTCCTTCCAGTACCGCAATATTCTTATACCAAGTCTTCCAATGATGGAGTTGTACATCCCAAGATTGTGGTTGTATTTCCTTCAAACCATTGTTTTTTACACCTCCTTTTTTGAGATACCTTGAAGTGGGATTCATTGTTCATCTATGTTCACCACCTCTTGGAAGAAACCCCACATGAATCCTTTTCCATCTAAAGACCTACTTTTCTTGGACAGAGTATATCTAAGATCCACTTGCTAATGCTGAAGTAGCTCCCCAACCCCCATCCTCCCTGTTACGTAGGATAAAATACATGAGTTTTTGAAATCCATATGTGTTCATCCTTGTCATTGCATTGATGGCCCATCGTGTGGTGACTTTCTAGATTTTGATAGCGATTGGCTGAGAGCAATTTGGACTATTGCCACAACCTCTAGTGTATTTCTCAAATGATTGTGACAGCTTCAATCACTTTCTCAAAGTTTTTGAAAGAGCTATCACAATCTGCATCAATGTATCCATACTTTTCAATTTACTACTTAACAATATTGGAATTTTATAAAGATGTTTCTCAACATTTTTATAGTTCCAAACTTGTTTTTGGGAAATTTAGAAACATACCCTCATGGCGCGACTTCACACGCAACATTTGACTCAAGCATCAATGACCTCAAGTATGCCTCATTTGTGTTTTTGTAATTGTATACAATCGCTTGACAGTTCTGCCACTTGCCATCAGATTACACTTACTGCTAACTACAAAATACTCAAGGGTATCATTGCCCAAAATTACATTTTACTCCTCAACTTCTACCTGTTCAAAATCTACATATTGTTCTGTCCAACACTTGGTACAAGAGCGCAACAGTGCTGGAGGGGCAGCCAACAACTTCACTAAAATGAAAACAACTTGCACAATCCTTTCACATGTATCCCTTGTCCAAAAGTTTACATACCTTGCGATGTTGATGGTGAAAGGAGCTAGCACATCCGGCAATGAGGAGTGTTAACCAGGAGAAATATCTCAGCAATAAAGTTAGAGCATTCCGTGATTCACAAGACTCTCCGAACAGTCCAGCAAACAAAAATAAATGTGGCAAGTTATCCACCGAATCATGCAGGACCAATTGCTGTAATGTGTCCCTCGAGTGCGACGCCAGGAGGAAACAACGAGCTGCCAGAGAGAGAAAATTCCACGTACTTCAATTTAGCGACTCGAGGAATGCTCCAACCCCGACTTGGATGATTTCCCCTGAAGAGTTGCTGGACCCGGTGTAACTTGAATTTTCCGACAAGTCTCAAGGGAGGTATGAGCTCTCAAAGTTGGAGTGTGCGGGATGGCTCGGGGAGTTAGCCGTAAAACGACATCTAGTTGAAACTCCACTAGATGTGAGTGACAAAGGCACATCCGGTGGATTATCCATCGGATGACTGCCAAGTCTTCTGGTTGATAAGCTCCACCGGATCCAATAGCACAGGTTGTTACTGGGGACTTAGCCAAAGATATGGCTTGGATTCCGAGACTCACTGGTACAGTTTGTTACTCAGGGACGGTCAAAATTTCTACCGCAGGTCCGCGGACAGGTTTCAAACCCTGTCAGATAGCATCATCAAACTCAACACAAAAGTGACCGGGGCGCATCAAGACAGTGTAGGGAATACCTCTGTCGCATGCAAAGGGATCTGCACCTCTGGAAAGGCATTTTGCACGTGAATAGAGGCATCATGACGTGTGGACACCGTGGAGGTGTTAAGCCTTTCTGTGGTGAATGTGACCTGAGTTTGACAAGCATTTCTTTGACTACACTTGGCCAAATTGCGTGCGATTTGATGGTTGGAAAGCTCATGAATAGCACAGTAGCCTGTCAGATCATGTCCTTGTTAGAAATGAACACAAAAATACGCAATTCCTTTTGCAAAAGCAGCTATCTCAACGGTCTTGCTCACATAGCAAGAGTCAACCAGAAAGCTCATGCTCAATCTCAGATTCTCCCAGAAGGAAGTAGTGAAGCACAAGAAAAGGTCCGACACTTCAAACACATTTCCTGACAAAGGGTTATGAGCCCACAGTCATGACCATCTCCAAGACGTTCACGCCTTCCGCAAAGCATGAGATTTTCATCGTGGACAACGTCACCGTGAAGTCTGAGAACCTGACGGAGTAGAGGTCATGCAATGGCGCAGAAGGAGATGTAGTTCATCGAGAAGTACGCAGACAATCCTGGTTTTTGGTTGTGGAGGTGGTGGTTTGAGCTCCACCTGGCGCATAAGGGGTTACTGGAGGCCATGTTAGAAAAAAAAGTTCTTGTCGAGGTGACGACCAAGGATGAGAAGAAATAGGCCTTTGCAAAGAAGAACAAGGAGGCGCTCATGCTCCTGGTGTTTGGGACAACCAAGCCGTAGTGGAGCTTCGTTCAAGCCTTCAAAATGACAGCCAAAACATGGTAAAAACTTTGCACCATCCACTAATCCAAGTCGCTCTTGAACAAGATCTCCGTGATGAAGCAGCTCCTCAAGGTGAACATTAAGGCAGGATAAGATGTCATCTCCGCCATGCAGCAGAAAGAGACGCTCACCTCACAATTCAATGACGTGGAATGGAAGATTGACACACAACTATAGGCGATGACCCTCCTTATGGCCCTACCTAACAGCTCGGATGCACTCGTCACCGTCTTGGGAGGATGACTGGAGGACAATCTCACATATGACGTGGTCGTAGAGTACATCCGCAACCAGGCACAACATTGGAGGTACGGGAAGGCCTTGTCTTTCTCATTGACCCTTGTCACCAAAATGAGTGGTGGCAGAAGCAGGGATAAAGGAGGTAGTAGAAAGTGTGGTAGCAAGAAGGGCGCTAGGATAGGTGCATACCGCAACTACGGCGAGGAGGGCCACTGGGTCCATGAGTGCCTGGAGGAGGCGAAGGCCAGTGATAAGAAATTCGAAGGCAAGTTGCTCCTCAATGGCAACAAGAACCGCCTCCTTAAGAAGGCCAACACGTTTTGCCTAGATTCTAGGGCCAAGGAGCACACCTAGGTCGAGAAAGTGGAGTTTGTCAGGTAGAAATGTGTGCTAAGTTAATGGTGGTCGCAAAAGACAAAATTGATCCAGTGGTCGGCCAAGGTGACATTGAGGTGGATGATAACAAGTCACTATGCGTGATTTGTGACGTATAACACTTTCCCAGCCTGGCTGATATTTTCAGTGTCATCCGCTTGACGGGTAAGGAATACGAGATGCTCTTCCACAGGAAAGGCACAGTGGTACGCATGGATGGCGGTTATGAGGTTGTACTGGAGGTGAAGCACAATTGTGGTGTTTTCATCGTGGAGGCCAAGGTGATCCATGCAACCATGGATGCAGCAGACTTGTAGGAGTGCATCATCAACATGGCCGAGGGAGGAAGTGCCAATCTAGGGCATTGGCACCGAGAACTGGGACATTCATCACCGACAAAAGTTAAGGAGATGGCAAAGCATGAAATGGTGTGCAGCTTCATAATCAAAGGTTCAACAGACATAGCTGTAGATGCACAGGTGCACAAGAGGCATGAGCCTTGAATTGTAGGCAAGGCGCAATACAAGCCGTTCAACAAGAACGCGGACCGCGTACGGGATCCGCTAAAGGTTGTGCATAGCCACGTTTGTGGACCATTCAAAACACTACAAAATAGCGGCTTGAGGTACTTTGTCACCTCCATTAATGATTGTCATTGGAAGCTCTGTGTGTACTTCATAAAGGGTAAAGGTGGGTTCCTGGACCGGCTGAAGGGGCACGTCGCAACGGTGGAGAGGCATATTGGACTGCAGGTATGAGCACCATACAAGGGCTGTTGTGGGTGGATGAAGTAGCAGGGCATCAAATGGGAACCCACTATGTCGTATTTGTCATAGTCCACTGGAGTGCCAGAGCGGGTGAACCGGACGCAAATAAACTTAGTACAAACATTCTTCTAGATCTGGCATTACCATGAGGTTTCTAGGTAGAGGCTATGGGTACAGCGAGCTATAGCACAAATCTTACCCCACCAATACTGTTTAAGGGTAAGGGCGGTTGGAAGATGTCACAAGAGGTTTGGAGTGGACGCAAGCCAGACATGACGTACCTAAATGTGGTTGAGTGCATGGTGTACACGATGGTACAAGTGGCACAGCGGTGTGACAACAAGCTAAAACCACGGGAGCAACCATGTTTGTTTTCTAGCTATGATAGCGCATACAAGCCATATGGGCTCTATGACACGCATACACAAGAAATCATCTGCACCCATGAAGTAAAGTTCAAGGAGCAGGAGGGCTTGACTAGGAGCAGCAACGACATGGGTGTCATGAACTCTTTGAAAGAGGGAGAGTGGTTCCAGCTCCTTGACTATGAGAAGGAGCCACCGGATGCAGAGATCAAGGACACGATGTCGTAGCACGGTGGTGCAGCAGAGGTAGCAACCGATTGGGAGGACTCCAATGACAATTCAGATAGGTTGGAAATCCATCGGAAAGATCTATTCGAGAAGGTACTACGGGTGTTGAAGCACACACTCCTCACAGATTTTGCATCGGACGTCAAGGAGGAATCCTCTAGATGCGCCGTATGTGCGGTTTATGTTTTGTCGGCGCAGGAGAGACCCTTCAAGAGTGGTCTGGTTGATGATTCACGAGAGCAAATGGAGCTGGAAGGATCGCAACAGAACAATGAGGTACCACTAGATAGCTCATAGTAAAACTACCATGATGCAACAGAAGGTAGCAATGAGCGGGGAAGCGCTTCGATGCAGGTATCAGCCGATGGATCGGTATGGCTTGGTGCACGCTGGCTATATCAATAGAGCCAACGACCATGCTAGAGGTGCTTACGGGGTCCAAGAAGGAGCAGTGTGATGCCGCCATCAANTTTGCATCGGACGTCAAGGAGGAATCCTCTAGACGCGCCGTATGTGCGGTTTATGTTTTGTAGGCGCAGGAGAGACCCTTCAAGAGTGGTCTGGTTGATGATTCACGAGAGCAAATGGAGCTGGAAGGATCGCAACAGAACAATGAGGTACCACTAGATAGCTCATAGTAAAACTACCATGATGCAACAGAAGGTAGCAATGAGCGGGGAAGCGCTTCGATGCAGGTATCAGCCGATGGATCGGTATGGCTTGGTGCACGCTGGCTATATCAATAGAGCCAACGACCATGCTAGAGGTGCTTACGGGGTCCAAGAAGGAGCAGTGTGATGCCGCCATCAAGTCAGATTTTGCGTCAATCACAGAAAATGACGTGGGAACTGGTTGACAAGTCGAAGGATGCCAAGGTCGTCGACTCAAAATGCGTCTTCAAGACCAAGTTGACAAAGGAAGATGTGGTGGAGAAGAACAAGGTGCAGCTTGGAGAAAAGGGGTGTATGCAGTGTACGAGACGTTCACCCCCATTGCCAATTTCAAAATAATCCGGGTGATCCTTGCCGTGGGATCCGCGAAGGATGTAAAACTCCGCCAGATGGATATGAAGACGACCTTCCTTAATCTCATTACTGAAAAACATATCTACATGGAGGTGCTGGAGGGGATAGAGGCACCGGAGGACAAGGTGTGCAGGCTGTAGAAGTCCTTGAACGGGATAAAACAATCGTCCCTATGCTCGTAACAACAGGTGGATAGCTTCATGGCACAACTTGGCTTTAAGTGTTGTGATTCAGATCAAGATGTGTATGTATGTCATGAAGAAAAACCCCATCAGATTGTTGCAACCTACGTGGATGACCTGATCCTGTGCTTCTTGAACCTGCCAAGCCTACAGCAACTGAAAAGGCAACTGAGTGGCAGGTTCTAGATGTTAGACATGGGGGAGCTGGAGTTCTACCTCCGGGTGAGTGTCACGCGGAACCGGAGGACACGCACGCTTGAGCCGTGGCAAGCCAGATGCATGGCCAAGGTACTAAAGTGGTACAACATGGAGGACTACACAATAGTCAGTAGTTTTGTCTCCATGACTTGTGAACTAAGTGCGACAATGGCACCACAAACAATATAAGGATTGAAGGACATGGCAGGGGTGCACTACCAATCGGTGGTGGATGGCCTCATGTACGCAATGGTGGCAACTTGTCCGGACATGGCCTACGCGGTGGGCCAAGTGAGCAGGTATGTGGCCAATCCGAGACCACTATAGGGGACTGCAGTCAAGCGCGTCCTCCGGTACCTACAGGCGATGCGACACTCACACCCGATATTCCACGGAGAATGGCAGTCTGACCCCTTGCGTCTGGTCTTCTACACAGATGCAATGTGGAAAAGTGATGGCTCAAATCCGGCTGCGTGTTCTACCTTGCCTGCATAGTGGTCTTGTGTTGTAGCAAGAAGCAAGAACGTGTTACAACCTCCATAGTGGAAGCAAAGTACATTGTGCTGGCTGAGGCGACCAAGGAGGCGGTATGGCTGCGTAGGTAGCTGGGGGAGTTGGATGTGCCACAATAGGCTTCTACGGTGGTGCAAGAGGACAACAATGGCTCCATCTCACTGACCACAATCCAACACAGAACATGAGGATGAATCACGTTGACGTGCGTTACCACTGCGCACAGGAAATGGAGGAGAAGGGACAAGTGGTACTTGAGCACTGTAGCACACACAACATGCTTGCAGATTGCTTGACCAAAGCACAACCCGCAGACCGGCACGCGATGAGCATGGCCGAGGTCAGGATGACCAGCTACTAAGGGTTGGAGGGCATAGTGGAAGATGAGTAAGAGCAATTGGGAGTACCGGGCATGGGAGGTGCAAGGGGGAGAATGCTGAAAATTGCTACTCTGCATGCGCGAGTGAAAATTGCTACTTTGATCTAGTGGCTTGAAAAATGCTCCAATTTAAGTTTTGTGATTGGCCATGAAAGGTTACAAGTTGCTGAATCTGGTGCAACTTGAATCGTTGGATTCCGACAAGTATCGAGGGAGACATGAGCTCTCAAAGTTGGGGTGTGCGCGGTGGCTTGGAGATAGAGCAGTGAAACAACATCCGGTGCAAACTCCACTGGATGTGAGTAACAAAGGCACATCTGGCACATTCAGTGGATTATCCACCAGATGACTGCAAATCCAATAGTGCAGGTTGGACTTAGACAATTCCCTGGCTGGGATTCAGTGACAGTCCTACGATTTGCTACTCAAGGACAATCAAAACTCTCACTGTAGGTCCACGGACAGGTTTTGAACCCTGTCAAATCCCACCAAACTCAACACAAAAGTGAATGAGGTACGTCAAAACAGTGCAGGGGACTCCTCCACCGCGTGCAAAGGGATGTGTGCCTTTGGAAAAGGTGTTTTGTCCATGAAAAAGGTGCCACAGCATGTAGACACTATGGAGGCATTAGGTGTTTCTGTGGTGGGTGTGACCTGCGCTTTGAGAAGCATAACTTGGGCTTTGCTTGGCCAAATTACGCACAGTTTGATGTGTAAGGAAATCTCATGAACAGCACTATAACTCGTTGGATCATGCTCTTGTTCAAACAGAACACAACAGCACGCCATTTCCTTCACAAAAGTGATTGTCTCTGAATTCATGCTCACATATCATGAGGCAACCAGACAGCTCACGCTCAATCTTGGATACCCCCTGATCTTTGAATTCGATTTTAATTATTTTTTGATTGGACGAACTGGATACGATGTCTCATTCAACAAGTTAATAGGAACACATAAATAATTGTTTTCAGGTTTGGTCGAATTATTGGGTACACTAAGAAATTAAGGTAGGACAAATATGTGTCTCCTCTAAAGAAACGGGCATATAAAAAAGTGTTATGTCGAGTTCACGTCCGTGGGATGTTCATTGCGTGTATCCAGAATGGCGTGCCAGACCCACGCACGTGGGTCTGACACACGATTCTGTCAAATCGCGCTAACGTGCAGGTTGTCAGTAGAATTGTGTGTGACTCGAAAGTGGTAGTTTGCTCGCCGTCGTCGAATTATAGGGACAGCTAGAATATGAACAAGACAGAACATTGAATTCAAGGATCCGATTTTCCATGAATTCGATGAAATAGGATCACTAAAACAAATTAAACCCGAAAAATGTCGTCTAATTCAAGGAACATTTAATCCCAAAAAACCCATTCCACGAATTCAAAGATCAGGGGGGTATGCCCAAAAGGAAGAAGTGGACAACAAGAGAAGGACAGAAAATTCAGAATACACATTTCTTGAAACCAATGTCTCTGAGAACCAACCCAGTGAAGACCCAGTTGGGCTCATCAAATCACTCACTACCGTTGTTCCTCATGGCGGTGACACCTGGCGTGATGGCGGGAGGCACAAGCCAATGATCCTGAGTTAATGACCACTTGTACCAAAAGAAGTTGGTATTCAAAAGCCTCAACAACCATTTCCGCCAACATCTCAAGGTAGAAATGGAGTACCAATGTTTTTTGCATGTGGAAAGCAGTACTCGTCGAGAGGAATGTTCAACGTTGAGTGAGCCCAAAATCAGACCAAACCCTCTCCATCTTTTCTGACCCTACAACTGGGTACCTATAGTCACAGCACGTGCAATCTGCCAGGTTGTTTCAAAGATCCTCCATGGCAGGTACACACGGTCCACTTGCACTGCTTGGATCATTGTGTGCGCTCGACAATCACCGCATGTCAAACTCGCTCAAATGTCCATCCACGCATGGGTCTGTCCATGCCGTATGATCTGGCGATTCAAAGTACCATTTAATTACATGAATAACTGGATTGTAAAGCAAAAGGACGTTGTATTGAATGATTACCAGACCAAATATCCCAGAAATACAAGGAAAATGACAAATATGACAATAAAACTTGCCTTGTAGTGCGCTATGTTCATTTTTTTTACCATGTTGTATTCCCATGCATTCGACAAAGCAACAAACGTTGCCAAATTTGGCCACCAAAAAGGGTTGAAACCGATGTAAAATTCAGCAGGGTAATATTTAAGAGGCATTGGTAAATTGAAGAGAGCAAGCTTACTATGCAAAGCTGCAGTCTGGTCAGGAAA
The DNA here is from genome assembly GCA_023375785.1 of Penium margaritaceum. Lineage (NCBI taxonomy): Eukaryota > Viridiplantae > Streptophyta > Zygnematophyceae > Desmidiales > Peniaceae > Penium > Penium margaritaceum. The sequence continues at coordinate 86,713 of SZWC01010730.1, read as the reverse complement.
TTCTCTGCCATGTGAATGGCTCACAACATTGCAGACTACAGCGTCTGAGGTAGCACAATTTGATCAGCTGTAGGTGGATGGCCAACTGGCGATATTGCTGTAGGCGTAATGGAGGGATTGCAAATTTCACATAACAGTACTATTCGTATGAGCAACGACATGGTTAGAAGTAGGATTTGAAGACCAACCATGGGATTTTGAAGGAAAACTATTCAATAGATAAGTACAACACTGTTGACCCCCAGAACCAATCCGACTGTGAATAAAATGTTTACAGGATATAACCATCTATGTATCCTGTCCGTTAACTGGCCAGAATATCATCCTTGGTTGAGATTTCCTATACACGAACAATCCTTGAGGCAGACTGGACCAGTGGACAAGATTTCTTAACATTAATGGCAGAAGACAACACTGCCTTTGATTGAGAAATCTACAACACATCAGAGTTCATTAGAAACAACTAGAGAGGAAGCCATAGAAGAAGTTGTAAACACCACAACATGATGAAACACGATGTTAATGTCCTTATACATGACAATAACATACTTCCGGGGAAGGGCTCATGCATGGCTAATCCATGTGGAACTTGGAAAAGACGGAGTGATTTCGGCAACTGATGTAGTGGACTCACTAGCCTCATTGGCATTAACACCAGCAAAGTTAACAGNTGTAGAGGACATTTTGTAACACATTCAACGGTGACAATTGTGAAGACATGAGTCTTCACATGGACAAAGACACATGTGAAGACAAAACAACTAGTCCTTTTTGGCAAATGAGCAACCACTAACGGTGACACCTGAGAAGACATGACACCTATTTCTTTTGGCAATTTAGCACCCACCAACGGTGACACCTGTGAAGACATCTTCCAATAATGTACCAAGTGGGCTTGCCCTTTTTTACTTTCCTTTGACAAACTGGTACAAGGTCATACCATTTGAAAAAGGCACGTTTCATCCCTGAACCGGTCTGTGACCAGAATTTGAAAGGCGACGACTTTTCTATTTCAGTTTCCATCCGCGTAATCAAACATGGCCACCACATATGTTGTTGTGAGGACATCCTCTGCCGCCACTGCAAGGATGTAGAACCTCGCCAGTACAACCTCAAGTGCGCGCATGGGGCATAATCATCCTGCTGTTTCCCCCGATTGACACTCATGACATGTCGGTGGAGTGGATGAGGATCAAGCATATGTGGGACACAAAGTTCACCAAACCTTCACGTGATCCATACCATATGTGTTGAATCCAGGATGTTTTTCTGCCCTATGCACATTCATGGTTATGCCCTCCCTACTGGTTGCCATTTATAAATCTGGATCCACGGTGGTGTGCCAGACTGTGAAAACTAGGGCTGAAATGGCTTCCGGCGATCACTCGTGGGAGGCTTGCTAACCCATGAATGGCTTCCGGAACTTCTAGTGTATTTAATCCTCAAATGATACTTGAATTTCATGGGTTCAAGGTATACCTCTCTCTACATTCTACAAACAAATGATCTGTTTTGTTCTGGATTTGACGGTGTGTTTTTCATACTTCATACACCAATCAAGATATGTATGTGAGTCCCATTGAAATCATTGTTGTAAAAATTTTTCCGGGATAACAATTAAATCAACTATGTTGTACAAAATGGAAGAATTGATTTGAGTAATAGTCTTCCTTCTCCAAAACATTATTTCATCAAATGACTTATACTACAGCCTGGTCTCCCTGGAATGGGCCTAGCATGCCATTCACAAGCCACTACTACACAAATGAGGATGTGTGTAGATCCAGCCTATGATTTCGCGCATGGGGTACAATTGGCCATGTCGTCCTAATGGAACCTGAGGATCACGGTCAACTACGAACCCTCTGTCCAAGTCTAAAGAAACATATAAAATTTGTCTTTCGGGTTGCTATCAATGTAAAGAAGCTTGTCATAAACTACTATGCTTGTGTTCTAGTACATTTTGATGAGTAAAACTCTCCATTCCATACTTGAAACATGATTTAGCATGTTCCAATGCCACAAAAGAAAGATGTGATGAGTGGTAGCACTGGTGAGGATTACGTAATCCTCACAAGTGGCACCACTCATCACATCATGGAGTGTTGCTTGCCATTGGATTTGTGACGGCAATGCTCACTGACTTGTGATTTTTAGTGAAGAGGAATGACATTCACCAGGATGCTTTCCTTATGTATCACTACTTCTTTCGTTCTAAGAACATTGTTGAAATTATGAAATCATCCATTGCCACTGCATTCATTTACACAACCAACGACATAAACTTAAAGATTTTGCCAGTGTAAACTTCACTTATTTCACCAATTCCAAAGGAGAAAGCACATGCCTAATTGAGACAATACTTCGTTGTAACAGGTGAAATAAATCAAGCACACACATTAGACAATTGTGTTCCACCAAGGGCACAACCATGGACTGGGAACAAAGGCAGCTTTCAATACATGAGGTGCCTACTCCAAGCTCGTAGTGGCCCAGTGTGTGTCCTCCATCAATTTCTGACTTTGATCAGTTGAATGACGAGCTTTGCTGAGTTCACACTAATCTCTCAGGATAGAAACCTATGTATTAATGAATGCAGTTCCGTAGGAATGTCATCCATTGTCCTTTGTAAGCAGGGGAAAAAAAAAAACAAAACAAAAAAAA
>SZWC01010730.1:48948-66933 GCA_023375785.1 Penium margaritaceum | reverse complement strand
GTGTCAGCAATTACGCTCATGGGAGCACCAACTACGTGTCCCTTGAATTACATAATCATGTTGCATCTGCTCTTTTGAGTGAACGGGCTCGACGACAGCAAGCCAAGTTTGTGGTGAAACACATAATCAGTGAGACAGACATCGTACCTCGCATGATTTGTCCACTCAATTGCACATCTTGCATACACACGTAAATTTGGCTAGGACCTTTTGGTCTTCGATTTTGACGGGGTTAAAATCAACCAAAGGTACCACAAACATGATTGAACTCACCGCTTTGAGGGTGTTTGCTTTAATTACTGTGCCACACAGATCTTACACAGTGGTCAGTTTCACCACCACTAAGCATTTTCAATCATGCATTGCATCCGGAGATACAAGGTCTAGTAGACAATGCCGGTCAGCAAGTATAGAATGAGGGTTATCGAGAGGGGAGAAAACAACAAAGATGTTTGAACCCGTCAAATTTTCATGTTATTTTACATCCTTGTCTGAGAACATGAACCCACATTCGTGAAGCACTTTGAACCGTGAGTGGTCCCTACTAACATCACTTAGGGGTGGAGATCACCTGCACCACGGCCCTATTCGTTCCCACAACCTCACCCATTGCCGCAGCCGTAGCCCTGTCCATGGCCCTAACCGCAGCCTCCTCCTGTACCATCTCCACGAGGTACTGTGGATACGACCAACTCCGTAGCCTCTTTCCCACCACCTACAGTGGGACTGGGCCCTAAACTGGCCAGGCTGCATGAGGTTATGGCAGATTTCATCATGGAAGGCCACGTTGCAATGCTTGCGCACCGCTTGCAGCTCATCATTGTCACGGTTGTGCTTGTAGTTACAGACATTGTGCCTACCAATCTTCTTGTCTGGATGATTTGTAGGCTGTTTGAACTTGATCCCATCCCGCTGCCAGTCTCACCCCCCAACCTCAACACTGTCCATGCAGATATCACGACATTGCTTTGCACAACCATTTGTCTATACATCCAAGTAGTGCTTTGGGTATGCCGAATACACTTCAATCATGTAGTCATGTTATGTCCTCGAGCTTGTCCAATCCTGGCCCGTTGCCATCATGGCAATCTTGTCCTTTGGCTTCTTGCTTACGAGACCACCACACAAGTACTCTGAAGCAAGCACTCCGAGTACCTGAAGGTATGGGTTCCATCTTCCTCGGTGAAGCTTTTGGCTTCCTCCACGAGTGTAGTGAACTCACTCCAATAGGCCTCCAGCAAACTAACCAGGTACCAAAAGTCCTTTACTCCTCCTCACACTTTGTGTACTTCTTACACATGACAGTGCAACAAGTCTCCTATGGCATGGGTTGCCATTCCAATCATGGAATCTACGTACCACACTCTTGATCACATATTTGAAGAGCTTGTCCTCAAGTTGCATCATGACAAGGTCATCTCATTGACCGAGTGGAGTCTTGTGGACACGTAGAACATGCTCCATGTAATTCAACCGGTCGGTTGATTTCATGCCCTTCCAAAAGATCTACACAATATGGAGGAAGGATGTGTTCATGACCATTTCCAATGTCATCGAGGCAGGCAAGTCCTCGCTAATGCTACAGATGGCATTTGCACTTGCTGTGCTCTGTGATCACCGTTGTATCTGCACCTAGGTCACACTCCACAACGCCTTCTCCAGTCTGCTGCACCAGTGGGATGCCTCCTAAGTGGCAGGACGCTACAGCTAGCGATCATGGTCGAGATCCGCGAAGCTCTACTTGACATAAGCCAATAGGTTGGTGAACACAAAATTCAAATATGATATTGTTAGATCGTCGACGATGGTATGGAGGGCCTCACGATATTTGTGCACCTTTGTCCACTATAAGAGGGTACGGTTTGCATAAACACCTCTACAGAGTCCTACCTTCTATAGGAAGCTCTTGTCAGCAATAAAACTTGAGTGGATGTGTGTCTTCTCGATCGTAGCTACATTGTAGGAAAGGGAGTCCGTCTCCACTCCTCTGGGTGGTACCACACCTCCACTCTCACTGTTGATGTTTCCTTGTCCTGGCCCGCGCCTGCCAATTACGTAGTCCTACGACAACCAACTTTGCAAGCCTTCTATGATTGTCACAAAAAAAAATGTGGTGGCATCGTTCGGCTTGTGCTTGCGAGAACTTCCCGCATACCTGTTTTTGACACCTTTGCTGATGTCGGTAACCTTGATACTATCGGCAGCTTTGTGCAATCCGGCATGTACCTTGCCCTACTGGAGCGATCGGCTTGAGTTTACCACACAACAATGGTGATGATCACGATCCTTGTTTCCTTTCCTATCCTTTCATCGATGTCATGCTTTTTTTCGGGGTCAATGCTCAAGTGGTCCTCATCAAAAGCGTCCTCTGTTGTCTAGGAGTACGTCCATGCTCACGTATACGGCGATGTGCTCACTGCGCATTTTTCAGCTTCCACACGCTTCTTGGTGCCTCGGATTTGAGCTCGTGTTACCTTCGATGGTACGGTTGTCATTGCTTTGGCAACCTTGCTTACAGCGAAGGCTCCCAAGATTTGGATTCTGCCAAGGGCGTGTGGTCACCATCTTGCCCTTGTTGGTCTTGGACGGTCGGGTACTTGCCATTCCATCGTGCAAACAACTAGCGCCTCAAGACCTTTGTGAGGGTCATCTCACAACATTGGGGAGTTGTCGCCTCCTCAAATATGTTTTCTCTCAAGATAGGTGAGGAAATTATACAAAAGATTTTTACCTTTATAGGCCGTCACGGACGACATAACCATGCAATAATGATTTCTATCTTCCTAGCCCACCACGGTTGGAACAATCAAGTGGTAGAAAATTCTACTCTTTTCCGCCGCCATGGTCAGCCCAACTGCATGGATTTGAGTAAGGTTCTTAAGTCATGACTCACGGTACTAGGTAACCTACCAAGTCTAAGAAAACAGAAAACGAAGACAAGAGTGAATGTAGCGTGGCAGTGCCACGCTGACCGGTCGAAGGAGCCACGTGGCTCGAGCAGGGTCACCTTGGACTGTGGACGGTGACACGGGATGGCTTGAGGGTCGGAGACCCTCAAGCACCGCGGGTTTGGTCTAGTCGGCCTTGGATTTCGTCGAATCCGTTACATTGGTATGAGAGCTCCAGGGCTCGAATCCCACGTCGGGATTACCGGAGATGCCGAGGCGGCTCTCACTCCTAGTGGGGGGGAGTGTAGTGTGGCAGTGCCATGCCGACCGGTCGAAGGAGCCACGTGGCTCAAGCAGGGTCACATGGGACTGTGGACGGTGAGACGGGATGGCTTGAGGGTCGGAGACCCTCAAGCACCGCGATTTTGGCCTAGTCGGCCAAGGATTCCGTCAAATCCGCTACAATGAAAGAGGATCAATGTAATTGAGCATTGCTCAAAGAGTAAGGAGGAGAGGAGGGAGTGACTCTAGTCTAGAGTTATCAACCTCTCACACTCCTCCCACATCCCTCCCGCCTTCTCTCTGTCTTCTAACCCACTTTGGTCGTCTCTTGGCTTCTCTTGATACACATCGCAACTCCTTGTAGGTGTCTCCCTCTATGTCCACGGCATTGGGAAGGCCTCCAAACATTCTCAAGGTTTTGCCTTCCCTCTTTTTGGTGTGCTCTCAGACTGTGAGAATCTCTTGTCTTGGAGAAGAGCCCTGACCTATTTTTTGGTTCGAGGAGGAAGGAGAGAATCTTGGAATGATGAGGGAAATGGTGATTTCGGGATGGAGACTCTCCACCCTGTCCACAAAGTATCCCACTGGCTCCTAGGTGAAGGAGAGAAGCCAAAAGAAGGTGGAAGAATAAAAAAAGCTGCTTAAGAGATTTGCAACTTAGTCTATGGTGCTCAAAGATATTGAGTTTTAAGATTGTGTCCCTTTTGTACATTTTTGCTACTACTGTAGCTGCTGATGACACTTCATATATGTTTCAGCCGCCGAAACCATTGCACACTTAGTTCCTGGGGTCGTCTTGATTTGGAACCATTGTAACATGTCCAGTCTCTAGCTCCTGCATGGAAGTCGTTGTCAAAGTTCGCAAAATGGAGTCTAGAGCTCGCTCTAGCAGTTTCTGCCTCCGTGTCACTCCGGGGAAATCGTTATCAATGACCCGTGTAGGAGACTTGAATATTTTAAGTCTTCAGAGGCCCATTTTTGTTTTTACCTCGGCCCTTTGTTCTGGGTTTGAAACAGGAGTGGTATTATCCGGAACTCGTGAGTTTACCCAATCTTACCGGTTTCAAAACTCGATGTTTTCCTAAATAAACTCGCGTTTTGATTTTGACACATCGTTGCAAAATCGTTGCGTGCAAGGCACAATTGGTGGTATTTTTTCCATTCCTTTTGCGTTGTTCTTGCTCTTGCTCTATCCCTCATCCTCGCTCTCTCTCCCGAGCGAGGAGAGCGAGCGAGGGCGAGGGCACGAGGCCACAAGCCTTGTCCTCGCGGCCCTTGTGGCCTCTTCGCTACCGATCGGGCTACCAGCTTGATCGGCAGCTGGTGGCTTGTCGGCGTGTGGCCGGCCGGACACCTGACCGGCCACTGGCCATGCAGCTGGCCGGCCGGTAGCCAGCGGGTGGCTAGCCACCGGCCAGCCCTTACAATAGCGGTGGATGGCCCGAGACGAGCGTCGCACGCTAGTTCACATCGTGAGTGGTTGTTTTGAGAAGCTCCACTGAGAAGTCGGGGTCTTTGAGAATATCAAGGTATAACTTTGTGAAAGTCCGGTCCATTAAGATATCGACCGAACAATATCAAAACGTCCATACAATTCGCGGCAGTTTTGTCGACCATTGGAGAAAGTGGTCGAAGTTGTCACAACCTTTTGGAATGGAACAAAGGATGTTTGGCCAGTTGGCAAGTACTTCATCCACCAAACCGCGTGAAAAGCCGGAGGTTGACGCATAGTGGGCCATTATTGCAAGGAAATGTTTGCCCATTTGCAGAGTTTAGGGACTCGTGTACGTTTGGGACGTAACAGCAAGCATGTAGAAGTTGCAATGGACCATTAAAAAACTATTGTATGCATATAATGGACTTCGAAGACACGTGTCACGGATTTCAACCATAGATATGCAAGTACAGAGGCACTAACAAGGAATACTTGAGGTTTTCGGTGATCCTGTGAAGAAAGGCATCTTCATTTTCATCATTATTGGATTTTTCAAGAAATACGATCGATAAGTCAAAGGAATTTTAGAGTATCGAGGCATGTGTTTTTACAAGCGTGGACCAGACCCCGTATCATGCAAAGTTAAACAAAACAAACAAAACTTTTGTCCACCCTTCGCAAGTGAATTTGTTGCTATCGCAAAATTCTGAAGCTCAACATTGGAGGTTGGGGACATCAGCTGAAATTCCCACGGCCAATCAGAATCCAGAATTTGCAACACCGTGGGCTATGAATATGGCAAAAAGAATCACCATGCCTCAAAATTAGGACAACTTGTATGTGTGGAATCCCATGCCTGTCCCCTCTTTATCTGTTACGTCCCTGACGTACACAAGTCCATGAATTTTGCTTGTGGGACTTAATGCCCTTACATCCGTAGTCCACCAAATATCAACATTGTAGTTTGGGATTGGGCTTGACGAAGGTTTGCAACGTAAACATGGGGGTTTTGTGTTGAATAATAATAATATAAAAAAAGAAGGGTTTTTTTTTTCCTTGAGTGCGGGAGAGGAATTAATCACTTGTTTTCTCGAGACGCAACCCCTAGTACGATGTAGGGATTTATGTTTGGCTTGGGCTCCACCCGTGCCAAACACAAAAAACCCTACATTGTGCTAGGGTTTCGTGTAAAAAAAGGGGGTAATCCCTCCATCCCAATTCTCAAGTGGGAGTTAGAATCACAAGGGGGGCTGACATGTCCCTCCTCGCTTCGCTTGGTCAGCAATGCATGCCGCTCATCGAGCATGGTGAAGCGAGTGGGCAGTCTATTCTTATTTCAAGCCACTAGACGTGGGAGATATGTTTTTTAGTAAGGGGTAGGGCATAACACACCTCTTGTGGAATGTGTGGAAGGGTGATTATGCAGAAATACAAATCATCCATTTCATTCAATTTCTCAAATTTTTTATCTTTATGCAAAAAATAAATTAACTCTGGGATAAAAATCTATAAATTGCTTTTTTTAAAGCGTAATACAACCCTACCACCACCCCCCTTCCCTCGGGCACTCCAGGTTACGGCCTGGGTCAAAAGCTATTTTGATGGCCCGGTCAGAGACGTTGTAGCGGAACACCGAAAACATCGGAGCGCCTTGTTCACATGCTACAAGGCAGGCTATAAACGCCGGCTGGGGTCTGGAGCATTCTCTCGGTCGGCAGTCCCGCTGCCGGTCCTTGACTGCCGGCTGTCGCTCGAGATTTCTAGGAACTTCCTGGGATGCGTGTGTACCAGAACAATCGAACGAGACGCTGACATGGCGCTTGAGAAAAGTGAATATGTTCTTTCAACCGCCGCTTCCCAGCCTCACAAGTCCGACAACAGGTTTCGAAAGGATTGCTTCTTACAACTAACATACCCGAATCAGGAAAAACAGGCATTTTCAAACCCCACCAAATCACCATGTACCATGCTATTCCCCACAATGTCGGCCATATGCAATGTACAGAACAATGGGCAAAATATTTACAAAACTATTCTCAACCAGGCCTCCAGGTGTCACATCTCAGAAAAAGTTAAAATCAGATGCCATCTTAATCAGAATTAAGACGTAAACATCAATTTCACATTCCTCCTTATTTTCAATAATCAATGTGGCTTCAATCGTTTGTTTAAAATAAATGTACATAAAAATATTATAAAATTTTTTATTGATATTATATTATAAAAATTCAAGTAATTTACGTGTTCCTTACATAATTAAAAATTGGGAAGTTCTATAAGCTAAAGTAGTCCACGTATTGTGTGCCTAAAAAAATCAAACTCCAAAATACTAGATTTTTTTGAATTTTTTGATTCATTTCAGGATTGTTATCCAAGTCAAAAGAAAAATTGGATCTGAAAAATGTACATAAAATCACGTCATATACCCAAGGACATCTTCTATGATGTCATTTGCCTTCTCTAAGCGTGCATATGTAGGATCTTGTAGTGATGGCATGGTGATTCAAGTTGAAAGAAAACATCAGTGGCTTCCTAAGAATGAAAAAACAATACGTGGCAAATTGGGCCGAAACATTTGAATTTGGGGTTCAATTCACGACCATGTTTTATTGAATAATGTTTGTGTTGCAAAGGAAGAGCAATCCTTCACCAGATTTTGAATCCTTTTAAAAGAAGGGGTGAACAAAAACTTGGTTTCTCTTTAAGGTTATTCATATAACTCATTAAGGGCCTAATAGTTGAGATCCTAAACGGTAAGGCAATGTTTGTAAAGCCCTAGACCTTAAGAACAATGTAAAATGGCCACCAGAAAACAAAAATGATGTGATGGCAATAATGTCATAACATTTATGTTCTGGAACTGTGACTCTTCATACGAAAAATCTACCAAAGTTAGTATGATTATTCCAACATCTTGAAACCCCACTTTCAACAAAGAATGCTTATGTCTTGAAAATACCCATTTTCTAGGTATTAGGTTTGCTAATGCATGCTCACCCAAACATGTTCACTAAGCACTTACCATTGATTACTCACTCTAACCATAAATTACCTTCACACACATATCGGATACAAAGTGCAAAATAGAAAAAGGAACCCAAACAAAAAGGTTCATTTCGAATTGGAAACATCATGAGATATTCTTGCCAATGGTGTTCCATGGTAATGTTTTTTAATGAAAGTGAGATTGTTCGAAAGTAAGGAAAACTTATGTGATTGCTTTGCATTTAGGCTGTGTTTTGTTTAAGTAAAAACTTTGCTTTTGATAATTTTGTTAAAAATTGAATCAATAACAACACAGATTGGTGCCGAACATCATTAGAATAATACGAGAAGTTGAATGAATATCGAGTGTTGAGTTTCTTCACATGTGTTTGGAAAATTTCAAGAGTACACATTGTGATTGAAATAAGGGTTTTATGAATGGTCAAATCTAACAAAAGAACATGTTTTTATTTGGATTTGATACTCATTTATTGACAAAGATCCAGAAGAACATTATAATAATGAATCATTATTAGTTTTCGACGAGAGTACCTAATGTGTTATATCATTTACGTATAAGAAGAAAACATTGAAAGATTTTATGATGTCTCTTGCCATAGTAGATTTGAAGATGGAGATGTAATGAAATTTGTAGCACATCATCACACTCTTAAACTGCATCTTTTAGGGAATGGGCATGTTTCCAAACCTTTTTTTTCAGGCTTTAAAGTAAATGTGATGGTTTCAAATCTGTTATCTTTACCATTTTGTGAGTTATAAGTATCTTCTGCAGAAATTCTTATGGAATGGTTCGAAACATCTATCTGTTTAGATTACACGTAAACGTGACATGTACTATACTAGCACGTCAATTGATGAGGTGTTTAAATTATAGTTTTTGAATAATTGGTGCGCAAAATCTGGGTATTTGACACACATACAAATTCCTGAGTATAGATTTGTCACAAACACAAAAAAAGCTCATTGTCTTGGGTCAGGTCCCTTAAACAATATCTAGCGCACCATTTGAACTTGAAAGTTCAAAAATCTCTACCGGCGCCTCCGGATGTGCGTGGGAATGCTTTGCGAAGGAGAATCTTCCCATAGCTTCCAAGCCCTTGGCGCCTCGAGCACAACTGCTTGTGCTTGTGGCGCATGGGTATTTGACCCCTCAGAGATGCATGTGTTTATCACTCGCAACACCTTTTTACCCACTTGCAACGCCAATCTACCCCGCCATCATGGAGCCACCGTGCATCAACATCACTTCCTACTTCCAACCTGTTAGCAACAAGGAGTGCAAAGAGTAGGTCAAGCGTGCGTCGTTGGCAAGCAAGTCACGGCCCGTCATTTCCAAGCCGCCGAAGTGGCGACCCAGACGCCTGCTCAAGGTCATTGACGTGCACTCCTTTGCACGCATGGCGATGCCAGCATCATCAAGCCCTGTGATTGTGCCTCTAGGGTGCCATGAACCGATCTTTTTGGATTTTGGGGATAAAGATGAAGACATGGAGTTCGATAAGGAGGACGACCTTAACAATGATGCGATGGACGAGATGACAGGTTCTAACACGCCGTCTATTGTCGCCTCTAGTAGCTACACGGCTTCGTCTTCCTCGCATTCACAAACCCACTGCAAGCACGACTGGTTTGCGGAGGGCCATAGCTCCATCATTCACATGGTTTTGGCAAACGTGAAGCACAAAACGTCTGGGAAAACCGTCCCTTTGTTACGAACCGCATATCGCCAACGTGGCAAATACTTCCACTATGACAACTTTCTCGCCACCACTCCCGCCATCGGTACAAGCCGAACAACCCGCAGGAGCTGCTGGACATGTAGCGTGACATCATGTAGCGTAGTCTTGCGGCACCACTCTGTCATGGTCAGGCCACCGGCAAGAGCCTGCACAACGCACGTGGACGGCTTGGATACTTTGCCAAGCACCTAGACTAAAAGGAGAGGATCAAGGCAACGCTCGTTCGCATGCACGAGGATGGGGCTCCCATCAACGCAATTGTCATTCTCCACACCATGTTATGTGTGACACTTGATGAGGGTTTGCGTCAGATGGACAACAAGCCATTGGAGTGCCTCTTTTCTACGTCTTTTTATCGCAAGTTTATGCGATGTGAGCTGTCATTGCGTTCGCATCGTTTCACGTCGGCGCCTCAGCGCATTCCAGTGCATTGGTCGAGGCACGACAAGCAGATATACCTACGCGTTGGTGTTTACATGAAGTTGAACAACATTCAAGAGAGGTTTGTTGTCATAGCAGACCATACGGGGATACAACTTATCCCCTTGCCGGATAGCACCTACGTTCCGTTGGGGGCAAAGCACGTCCCCGTTTTGGGACATGAGGACAAGCGTTCTGTGACAACAGTGGTGGCAACTACCATGGCTGGGGAAATTCTCCCCTGCCAGCTCATCTGGGCTGACACTACTGATCAGTGCCATATGGAGGATGTCTATACAGAGAAGGTGCAGGATTCTTATGGGTGGCAATACACACATATCGCAAACCGGTGGGCCAACACGGAGACGACTGAGGTTTGTTTTGTGCATGTCCAAGATCCATGGTATGCATGCAAGTGCGCAAAGGATGATCTCAGTATGGCAAGGTGATCGTGCTCGTGATTTTGGATACATAGAAACCGCATGCCTCAGGTATTTCTCAGCACTAGGTGTCGCAGCACTATCCATGGGTGAAGCTTGTGTACATTCCAAGTGGTTGCATCTCCAAGGTGCAACCATATGATGTGGGCCTGTAGAAACCCTTCAAGGACAAGCTTAAGGGGGATTTCTCCACCTTCATGGCGGAGACTCTCCTTGACAATGCCAAGGTGGACCTTGGCATGAAGCTAGTCAAAGAGTCCGCGGTCGGCTGGCTGCTTGAGGCTTGGCGCTCGTTGTATGATAGATTCGAGCTCGTCAAGCGTGCATGGGCTGGTGCAGGGTGGTCCAAGGTCAACAACAACACCTTCCAGGAAAGAGTAGCTGACGACATGCTGACGTCCTTTGCAACCCTGTTGTTAACGGCTACAAGGAGGAATTCTTCGATAGCCTAGCTTTAGTGTGATGTTTGAAAAGTTTTTTTCCTTCTTTGCCCTTGTTGTGCACACTGTGCTTACGTCCGACATCTTTTGATGTGCGTAAATTCTAATGTTGACACCTCAACTTGAACCGATCTGAGACGTGTCTTTACACAAGACATAACATGGGCCAAACAACAATTTGAGACAAATTCAAAATCTCACGCTTCCATTTTACACAAATAGAAAACAATTACTTTTACAAATATTAAAAAATAAATTTACCTGATAGCAAGGTATTCTATATGACAAGAAAACAATATCATAACCACACGACTCCCATTTTAATGTAAATGAATATACTTACAAGTTGTAAAGTTGTTATGAATAAGCCTAAAAACAATAGTCAGTTCATGCATTGTGGTAAAGAAAAATTGATTTTTGAGTAAAACGGGATACATTCCAGTGAAATGAAGGAAGTTATATGGAAATTTTTATATCGTTCTTATGCATGAAAGTTAATTAGCATTTTAGATCACAATGATGTGTAACATCTACACCGTTAGGTTGCCTTATCAAGCCAATCATGGGTCTAATGAGACAGTATAAAGGGTTGTATGGGTAGTTGTTTGAATGAAAGGAATGATTATCGTGGTTCCAATATTTATGTGATCAATCTAACACATCTTTATAAAAGAAAAGGTCCTTTGACAGTACTACTAAATAGTGAGGATCTCGTTTTAATCATGGGTGTATAGCTACATAGAAAGGTATATGCATACACGAATGCATACTCATAGGTACTGTCAACATGCATGCAATGCGTAAATGTAAAGAAACATGTTGTTACACGAAATGTATCATTTTCTATAAACATGTTGTATACACAAACAAATGCATTTATGCACACCATTATGCACTAGAAATTTCCTACTTATGTGTATGCTTTTAGATATTGGTTTTGACTTATTATGCTCATTCATTTTGATTTATTTTGATTTTGTAAATTTTTTATATGTTAAATTAAAGGTTTTTTATTGATGAATAAGTGGTGTTATTGTTTGCGAGGAAAGGGGTAGATAGTCACAAATTGACATTAGCATATGAGAAAAATTATGTGTATAATGTAATCATGAGAATATATATGGACAAATAAAAAATAATCTGTCATGAGATTCTAAGAAGAAAAATGGAGGGAGAGTCAGAGGGGGATATGAAGCATTTTTGTTCGGTTTCGATATATAAATTATACGTTGTGAATACTGAACGTATAGACCATTTTAGTGGCTACACATGGTGAATAAATAATCATCAGGTGCACGAGTCTCACATCTTAAGGAACAAAAGCATGAAAACTGTACATGGGACAAAGTGTAGTTCAACTTTAGCACGAAAAATAGTCCTTCGCTGGATTTAATGTGAAAGGAGTGCTGCAATGGAAAATCCATAATTTTACTCCACTCATAAAGCAACGCTAGAATCTTGTTTCGAGCGTGGAAATACCACATGGAACAAGTAGGATTAGGTTGATAATTTACAAAAATGAATTATGAGACATCATTTTGTTCTTGGCCTGGTTTTATCTCTGCAAAGAAAAACAAAGGAATTCACTTTCTAAGGTGAGCCGTAAAGTAGCCATGAACTATTTTGTTTGCATTACAACTGGCTAAGGTAAATAATCTTTGAATATGGTTCTTATTTCCTATTGGATAAAGCATTTGAGTGACATTGTCCACCATTGGTGATCTTAAGTGATGTTTTCTTGACCTTACCACCGCATGCCGCTTACTGTTGAACACAACTAAGTCAATTTACAATAAGATGTGCTTAAGTTAGTTTTTGAAGTGTGAAAAAAATAATGGTTGATTGCCTTGAGCAAACGCCGCCTAACCGGTGGGTACTTTCTCTCATGGCTAGGTCAAGGATGTAGGAATTCGTTAGTTGAAGGGTGGTTGAATGCCCCAAAGGTGCCACATGCTACCTCCAAACGAATGATAAGCGAGAAAAACGTGGAACCCACTCTCCTTCCTCACCGGTAAGGCACTTACCATACCAGAGAGGTGGAGCAAGTGATAGAATTCCGTCTCCCTCACTTCTCACGCGTCGACAATGTTCGAGAAGGAGAGGGGATGATGCTCTCTTCAAGGGTTTGTGATGCAAAGGAGGGAGAAGGAAAGAACTTCCCCCTTTCCTCCCACCCTCTTAAGTAAAGGTAGTGAATGGAGAGGGAGGGAGGGGTGGTTCTTCTCCCTCCATTGCCTTTTGAACCAAAAATGGCAAAGAGGGAGAAAGGGGTTGATCTTACCCCTTTCCTTGCCTTTGTGGTGCCAGCTATGGTAGAGGGGAAGAGGGGGCAATACTCCCTTCCTTGCCTCTCATACACCAAGACAGCCATAAGGGGAGTAGGGGTATTACATCTTACTCCCTTGAATCTCTTCTTCTGATTGCACCCGAGGTCAAGAGGGGTTGAGACACCCTCCCCCTTCAAATTTCAAGTGCTAAAGGGAAGAGAGGGAAAGAGTGGAAAATGAACCTCCTCCTCCCTTACCTCTCAAGTGATAGTGGCGTCCGAGAGGGATCGGATCTACCTGTTTTGCCACTCAGGCGGCAATGGCACAAACGAGGGCATGGGGATTACTGTCCTCACCTTCCTTGCCTATGGAGCGTTAACGATGCCATAGAGGGATTTCGGGCGGCAAAAGGGTGCCTAAGGGGCGAAGGGGTTTCTATACCATTATCGGACGGGGAAGGAAAGCATCCATGGCATTTCCCCCTCCACAGTGTAGATTAAGAAGTTAGAAAGAGGAGATACTTGCACTTCCGTGTTCTCATACACCAATATCCATTTTTTCAATGTTCAGCGTCATGATGTAAGTGAGTGGTGGAGGAAGAAGGAGGTGGGTGGAGGCGTGGCGGGTCGTGGGGTCAAATACAACAATTGCGCTTTGTCTCCGGGGCCGCTGGAATGTCCTCCTTGAATAGAGATAATGTTTGGGTTTGAATGCACTTTTGAATGTTTTGAAGTGGTGTGTGTAGCTAATTGTGATGTTTATAACTTAGTAATCATCAATTAGATCTTTGAAGAAAATTTTTCTTCTCCATGGGAAAAGGGGAAGATCGACTTTTTCCTTTACACAACATGAGGTGATGCTTGGGATATTCCAAGCATCATATTAAAAACATATAGGGGGCATGTGATGTTCCAAAATAATGGTCACATTTTCCATGAATTCTTAAGTTGAGGACTACTATGTTCATTGTTTAATGGATTTACAAAACGGCGACATTGTTTGTGATTGAACGGGAGTGTTGATTCAAGTTGAACATTGATTATGAAAAACAATGCAAAAGATGTGGATGAGCTCTCAAAGCATTCAATAGTTATATTGTTTTTGTTGAAATGGAACTTCTACAACAATAAAAGGAGAAAAACCGACAAAATGATGTTTCCTGAGCAAAATCCACTATATAATTCATTAATGCAAGAAATTAAACATCGACATGCCTTAGATATTATGGATCAACCTTAAAGTTTGAAGAATCCTGTGAGAGAACCCATGAGGGATTACTTTTCAAAGCAATTACATGGCTGAATGTCGGTAGAACATGAAGTATACAAATTTTCTCTGTGCAAAGGAGGACGTTTGGCGTACATGTGTTTGCAAAACCACAATGATTACTTACATAGAGGCAAAACCTTGAGTCTTAAAAAAAAATGAAGGCATGATTGGAATTTGAGAGGGCAGGGGCTCACACCTGCTCTTGAACTTAAACACCAAAGTTTGCCATTGTCAAGTGAAATTTGACTAGTATACAAACGATCTTCCAACTGGTCATCTTCCTGTCACACAACAGAATAATGGATTGTCTTACACGTAAATTTCCAGTGCAAAATCACACTAGGTATTTACATAGATGTACCGGTCTTACAAAGACTAGTAAGAACGCATATGCACACTTTGCATAAGCATGAATGCACATTGAAGTAGCACCATAAAGCTAGGGATGACCCTAGACTTAGAGGGGAGAGTGTCTTCTACAAGTTGGAGAACATCGCCATACACCACAACACTGTTAGGGTGTGAGAGAAGGATCTCAAACCACTTGTGCCAGCTCCCACCATTTGTTCTAAGCTTGAATGTGGACACCAAATCTTAGTGCAAGGGCACTGATGTAATTGTGTATTTTGAGCTAGTAGAACAGATACCCTTAAGTAGTGTGGTGTCTTGTAGGCCTTGTAGTTAGTGTTGACAGCGAATGGGTGTGTACCCTTTTGTTGATGTTAGAAAGCACCTCTTCATGAAAAGGTTCGTTTAGAGGTAACCTTTCTTCAGAATTCCTTTGCTGATTCTACGATGAGGGCCTTTAGACTAGAAGTACCCGTGGATGATCTGCGTGGGGCTAGGAGGCTTAAGGCCACCAAATAAAAATTTCGTAGTTGAGACTTGAACAGAGAGCTGAAGGATGGGAAACACTACCAAAATAACACCTCTGAACTTAACCCAATTTGTGTAAAGCATTTGACTAGTGTATTCTACATTGATCGACCAGTTTCCAATAGGCATCATATGTATTCTGACAAGTCACTGACTCACCTACTTGTTCAACAATGCAAAGTATGTGGAAAATAGAAAACAAAAGTTTTTTACACGGTTAAATGGGTGTTAACTTCATGATGAATGTAAGTGCCAATTGCATTACGAGCAACATCACATGTGTTGGTTGTAGATTTTTTTTTCCATGGTGAACACACCAGGATAATAGTACTTATTGCACTTTGATCATGGATGCCAAAGGTATGCATGATGCTTGTGTGAAATGTATTACTCAGTCTACAAATGTAAGGAAAGAATTCCAGGTACATATCCATGTGGGTGTTGATTACACCAAAGATGTTTGGTAAGTCATTTATGATTTGATCTTAACAAAACAAGAATGTGAGTGTTGATTCCATTCTACAAATGGGTAATGAATGAATTCCACACTTGATGGTTAGTTTACAAGTGCATATTTCACTTGGAATAGCTACTGAAAAAGTTATAGTGGACCTAAGTGTGGTCATGAATCCGTGGTTGCAAACCAAGAGAACTGATTTTCGCATTTTGGATTTCACATGTTGAAAACATTTCAAGTAAGAACCACCTTGAAAATAACTCCTCGGAAGAGATCATATCCGAACGACTTTGAAAGTGTTGTGTGGACCCGGATAGTTTTCGTAGAGACGCCTGGTTAATCTGCTGGAGGGACTCTTCTTTAAAGGGGGAGGAGACGTCACCACAAGTGCTTGTTGTACATGTACTACACTGAATGTGGGAAGATTAATCTTTTGTACCATACTCTAGACAAACAAGACATTGTTGACAGTGAACGTCCCAAAAGGCAATGATAATTGCCACTGATGCATTCGTATGATTATTCTTAGTTGAAGGCTCACCAACATTGGTGATTCACGTAAGGGAAGTTTACGTGTCTCATCTCGGTAAGAGAAAATGGATCACGGGATCAACAGTGGATGTTGTACACGAATGACCA
Organism: Penium margaritaceum; assembly: GCA_023375785.1. NCBI lineage: Eukaryota > Viridiplantae > Streptophyta > Zygnematophyceae > Desmidiales > Peniaceae > Penium > Penium margaritaceum. The sequence goes on along the minus strand of SZWC01010730.1, from coordinate 50,775 downwards.
TAATCACAAAAGCCACAAGTGTGTCTTTGATTTTGCGTGAACTTGACGCAATGGTTTTGTGGATGAAAAGAGTGTACACATGTAGTCATGTTTGTGCTTCTTATTACATGGTTTGCATCATGACGTACGCGATAGTAAAACGTGCATGAGCAAAGACGATCCTGGATGGTTTGAAGCAAAGGGGGAGGAATGTAGTGTATGGACCAATTTTACAGTTTAGTTGGTCATTTAATTGTTATTGGGTACTCAAGGCTCACGTTTTGAGGAGCTATAGCCTGAAACTATACATGGGATAGAGTCTAGTTTGACTAGCCAGGAAAAAACATCCTTGGTCTGATTTGAGGCATAAGGAGTGTCGCGATGGTAAATCCATTGCGTTTGTCCTCCTCCACTCCCTGAACATTGCTAGGGTTTTGTTTCCATCGTTGAAGTACCACCTATAACAATTAGGATTAGGCTCCATATTTGCAAAAGTATCATATGACGACTAGGTCCGTTTTTGGTGCGGTTTGTCTTAGCTCAAATGGGTGAGGTAACCATTTTCTCCTCCTCATTAAACTACACTTTGAGGGCCTTCATTTTGGCTTTGAAGTTAGTCGCTAAACAACCCATGATCATTACAGGAAAGACAAGAATTGTTTTTCAATGGTAGGATAACTCCATATTGTTAAGTTGAATGTACGAGCTGAGTAGTTTTGTAAGCCTTGGGTACCTCGCCTTTTGTTCTTTGAAATTGATAAGGGAGGTTATGATTATTGTGATGGTATGATGTTCTTTGATTATGGTCCCACGTGGGAAGATGTCGCTCAGGAGAGACTTGACGAAGCATGGGCAAAATTGTTGTGATACTTCCACTATTTTTTCTTACAATTAGGTGGATAAAATTTTCATGGAGGGCTGTTTAAGATGTGAAATTAGCATGATACATCGACTTCTGGTAAGGCTCAGATTCACGCCTTTGGCCATCAACAATCACATCGAGGAAGTTTGGATTCAATTATGAAAGTGATGTTTTTTGGTCACCACCCCTTCATGGAAGGTAGATGAAACTTTGTAATGTGAGGTTCGAAGTGGTGATGGAAGGTGTCATTTTGCTGTGTACTTGATTAGTGCCACGAAGATGGCTAAGAAGATGAAACAAACATTGAATACCCCTTGTGATATCATGTTTTTTTCCTTCATATAATATACATTGCGCATTCAATCTACATTAGCAGGAATCGATGATTTTTTTTTTCTTTTCCAAACTCAGGGTTGAGGATATTCTCGTGTGGAGAAGAGGATATGTGTTGCTTTGTATGTTACTGTGGTGTAAAAACTAATGCCGCCCAGATTTATATCATCTTATTATATGGTCATTCTCAAAGGCAGCTAATTTTGTGAGGGTTTAAACTTTTGTATTTTCAAATTTGTTAAAAGAATGTAGAACAATGTTTAGGCTGTTTCTGAGCAGTTTTCGTGCATGGTGGAATGGAAAAGTAGGTTTTCCGATGTAAGTCAACGATACACGATGGACGTTGTGGATTATCGTTTGATCTGCAATCCATTATTTTTCCACCGCAGCAATGCTTGTGCCTGGACTTCCAATGGTCAAACGAGCTCTTGCCATGTTTTGCGCCGAAGACATCGATGGTGTGTTGAGAGTGGCTGGCGAGCGCACCAAGTTGCACGGCCACAGCGCGGTCCGCGACCGGCCGGCCCCTTTCCCTTCAGAGCGAGGGTCCCTGAGGGCCGAGGCGGCTGTCCCAATTCAGGACGCCAGGGAAGAAGGCGGCCAGCCACTGCGGCGTGAGGGTGGTTGGGCGGAGCTGGAGGGCGGCGGACAGT
>SZWC01010730.1:8274-21290 GCA_023375785.1 Penium margaritaceum | reverse complement strand
ATCGACTCCTTGTTACAGGAGGCGAAGGGTCACCTTCAAGCAGCTCGGCAGCGACAAAAGGCATATGCCGACAAAGGTCGCCGGGAGGTGTCGTTTGACATCGGTGACAAAGTGCTGCTTAGCACTAAAAACCTTCGGTTGAAGTCGCCAGGGGCAAGAAAACTTGTACCGAAGTGGATTGGGCCGTTTCCCATTGTGGCACGTATCGGGCCAGTGGCATACCGATTGCTACTCGCGCCGAGTATGAAGATACATGACGTGTTTCATGTGAGCCTGCTGGCTCCATACACGGCAGAAGGAACCGTTCAGCCACCGCCAGCAGTCCTGGCTGCCGACGGCCAATACGAGGTTCTTCGCCTATTCCAGCACCGAGAGCGTACTCTTCGGTCGCGCGTTGTCAGGGAGTACCTCGTTCATTGGGCCGGTTGTGGACCTGAACACAATTCATGGGAGCACGAATCTCGGTTACCCACAGGGGTGGTCAACGAGTACTGGAGCGAGCTTGCAGCTCGCACAGATTGACGCGTGGCAGGAGGTACCACCTGAACGCGGGAAAAGTGAACAACATTCCCACAGGGCAGCATTCATGGACAGCGACCATAGGAGGTTGGGGACGCCCAACATGGTTGTCGCGCGGACGCTCCAGCCTAAAGGGGGGAGACCGCTAGCCGTGCTGACCTACAAGCTGGAGCTTAGGTCTATGTACCATGCACGTGTTCATGTTTAGCTGGTGATTGAAATTGTTAATTTTTTTTCACAATGTTGACAACTCACTACCTGGCATTCTCACTGGTTGGTCATGAACCGGGACGGTTCATAATAAGTGGGGAGGAATGTAGAGGGAGGGCCAGTTCGGCCCTCCCACCTCGCGATAGCGAGGGGGTGGCTGCAAGCCACCCCTCGCTATCGCGAGGGCTGGCCGGTGGCCAGCCACTCGCTGGCTACCGGCCGGCCGGCGGCCGACCGGCTGGGTGGCCGGCGGCCGGTCAAGTGACCGGCCGGCCACCCGCCGGCGAGCCATCGGCCGCCGATCGAGCTGGTGGCTCGATCGACGGCCAGGAGGCTATGAGGCCTCGAGGGACGAGGCCTGTGGCCTCGTGCCCTCGTCCTCGCTCGCCCTCCTTGCTTGTGAGAACAAGCGAATACGAGGGATAGAGCGAGGAGCGAGGAGCGAGTAGCGAACGAGAAAGATCGGCGCGAAATCGCCGATCGTGCCTCGCACGCGACGATTTCGCGCCGACGCGTCAAAACTGAAACTCGAGTTTGTTTAGGACAAACTACGAGTTTCTAAACCGGAAAACTCGTGCAAACTCACGAGTTCGAGGTAAAAACCCCCGGTTTGGGTCCCAAAACCAGGGGTTAGGTAAAAACGGAAATGGGCCTCCGGAGACTCGAAATATTCGAGTCTCCCTGCTCTGGGTCGTTGATGACGATTGCCCCTCAGTCTTGCAAAGGGGGTAAACCCCTGACGCGGACTGAGAACGCTCTCGGCGAACTCCGACGACGACTTCAGAGCAGGAGCTGGAGACACGGCCCGTTACACCCTCGAATGTCCTGAATTCTCATCCGTAATTATTTCAGCTACAAAATGCATGTGATGTTTTTCAAATTAATCAATTTAAAACAAGTAGTGTTTTTTTAAGTTACATCACAACTATTTTGTGATATTCTTATGAGAGATCTTGTGAATAGTCATGCATTTCTTTGTTTTTACAATTCTATACAAGTTTCATCTTATACAACCGGTTTGTGGGAACAAGAGAAGTATTTCCGTGGTTCCGTAGAGGCGTTTTAAATAGAGGAGAGTGAACCCGGCTCCAAACTAGTAGAAATTAAAGAAGAAACCCAGATAACTCAACTGAGTCCAAACACAAAAGGTAAGGATACCATGAAAAACATTTGTTTTTGACACAAGAAAACATGAATTACCTCTGCAACGTGTTGAAATCTCTGCAGTGGTCTTTTGAGTTGTGTAGGAGACTTGTGGATTTGGCACTTCATGAAAAGAAAATGGACCCTGATGATCTTCGGCTTCACAAGATATGTTCTTTAGTTCCTTTTCCATTTAAAAGTAAGAGGAATAATTTGCTCAATTTTTAAAAAGCTTACATGTTAATGTAGGGTTGTTATGTAGCCCTATGTACGCTTTGCGTGCAACACCTCCTCTTGTTTACCTGTGGTCTCAATTGAGTAACATGAGACGTACATCTTCCATGCTTTGTTTCTTCGCGTAATACGCCACCAAAAGAAAGATAACCAAGAAAATGCTACTATCTACAAAGCATATTGTATCCCAAAAAAGGTGGGCATGTGTGCTAATGCACACATGCTCTTTGTTGAATGCTTTGTACAATAAAGACCAATGAATAATATACGTGTGATCATTGAATGTTTATTTTTTATGGCACATTTTTAGAATACAAACAATACTTGTGAAAAGAGAAGATTCATGATGGTACACGAGGTTAAAAATGTCAAAACGTATTGAAGAGCTTTTTGACCTGCTGAAATCAACTATGAGGGGGGAGTGTCCCAAACACGTAAGAAATTCAAAAGACCATTTAAAGACTTATACTCAGGCACTGACCAAAGGAAAAACATGCACTGCATGCATGAGATATGAAGATGTATGGGGGTCCTTAACGACACAATCTTCTTTTCACACCCTTCATTGGACAAATGCCATGAAGGTAGTGTGAGAAACTCAATTTTCGTGCTTGAGGAGTGAAAAAAGCTAAAATGCAATCATTTGTGGACAAACATGCCCGTGTGTAGTGTAAGTGCCACACACCTACACATACTTACAAGCAAAACCCCGACAAGGACAGGTGCCTGTCTCGACAATGCATGCTTATGCAAAGCCGAGAAAGAATTCTCATGTCTAGTTTACGCCAGATTCAAAATGTCTCTATGTCGACAACTGCCACCCTTATGATTGCGCATCGTTTACGCTGATCAAAAGGTCGATACATGAGTATAGGAAGTTTTCAGGAAAGCATGCATTACTGAATAGGGTACAAGACCCTTCCATCTGACATTAAATCGATGCGCCGTCCGAATAAAAAAATCACCGAACAAAAGGAAACAGAGATTGACAACTGGCATATTCTTTGCATTAGTTTTTGAGTTTTGGAAATCTCCCGTGGTCGAATTGCAACTAATCATTCGCGCGTCCCGTGCCGTCACGACTTGTGGTTTGTCAAATCTGAGTTATGGAAATTGAAGAATGTCCAGTGGACTGGGTATCGAAGTGAATTTTTTTTTATAAGTCGTTGCAAGCACCTTGTTTGCCACTATTTGCCTCAATCTTAGTCAATGAAATTTATCTTTTTGGCAGGTGGCCTCCACCATCGCCATGCACAAGTCGCTGACAGCCATCAGATGATGTATCGCTTTGATTATTGGCATTTTTGCTTCACTAGGACATGCCACAAAATCATGGATGAACGAAAAAAGACAGGTGTGACTCTGCGTCAAGAGTAGCTTCGTATAAGAAGAGGATGAGGGTGGAGATTAAGAGGATGGGGAAGGGGATGGAGAGCCTGTGGACAACGGGACTGGCAGGAGTGTAGGAATCAAGGCAACTAGAAGTGCTGTAGTTGGAGAGACTAGGAAGAAGAGGGGTGACAGTGGGAGTACTAGGGGTACTAGTGGGAATGCTGGGTTGGCTGCCAAGAGGGTAGCCAGTGTGGGGACTAGCACACGTACCACCGAGAAATCCAGTATGCATAACTAGGCGCTTTTATGGCTTGTGGGCTTACACGCCCATTGCTCTTGAACCATCAAGAAAAAAAGGTTTTTTTTCTTTTTTCTTTTCCATGTAAACTCCCTTTTATTTCCATTTCAACTCCCATCAATGACCCATGTGCTTCCCTTTTGTGGAAAAAAGTGCAGTTTTAATTCAGCTACTTGATGAGATACTAGTGTGACAGTTTTTAGCACAATGCAGATGTGCAATGAAGTTAAAGGAGCTGTACTAGATGAATGAAATGTGAGTCCCTCTCACACTTGGTACATGCTTAGTGGAAGATGTGAGCATAGAAAATCATGCATGTGTGAGGCATTCATGGAATTCCATACCTGTTAATGCAGTGCAAAGTATGCCATAGCCTCAACAAATGTGGCAAGGAGGCCTCATAGCCCATTCCACTCCTCCCCTACGTAACCGGGGTTCCGTTGTGGCCGATGTGGCATGGGATCACATCAATGTGTCATGTTACACATCGATGTACCGCTGTCTGAGGGATCCAGGTCAACACTGGTTTTTTCCCTTAGCCAGAAGAGCAATGTCTGTGATGTTCTTGAATCATGGTTTCCTCAAGCCAAGATCGCCTGTGGTTTTCGGCTCCGTATTTTTTGGCCTGATTGTGGAGGTGAGCTCATGGATCCCACTGCACGCTTTCTTGTAGGATGTGGTGTGTGTATTCAGACATCTGCACCCTATAAGGAGTATCCGGATCTGGGAATTGTACTCTCACTGACGTTGTGTGCACCCTTCTCTCTGCCTGAGTCTCTTTTCTCTTTTAAAGCTGTTTCTTGGATGTTGTGGATATAGAACAATGTCCCGCATAATCCTCTTCTCCACCATGTCACTCCCTTTGAGCGATGTTTTAGCCGTGTTGATCCTTGTATTGTATGTGCTAAGAGCTGTGTCGCTACATTCTGGCTCCCAGAGGACTAGCGCGATGGAAAAATCTCTCCCCCTGCCTTTCTCTCTCTGTATGTTGGGATGTCATTGCTGTCCAAAGCCTGGCACTTCTGGGACACATGTTGTATCATCGAGTCACAACATTTCCTCATTAAGTTGTCTTGTCAGGCTCCTTTGCCCTTGCTTTCCTCACTTCATCGGCCTGGAGGAGGCATTCCCTGCTTAGCCTCTAATCTCGGGGACATAGACTCTTTTGAGTCGACAGCTTCCTCCTACATGTCACCCGTGTCTCGGGCTGTCCCCGAGTCTTCCCCTTCCTCTGAGATGTCGAGTCCTCCCTCTCCCAAGTCCTCATCGCTGTCCATGTCAGCATCACAATTGGCACCTGAGTCTTCATCCTCTGCATTGCCTTTGTAGAGTGCACATATCACTTTCCCTTCTCATAAAGAGTCTCAAGCTTCATCCGGCTCTGCCTCCCACTCTCCTGCACGACCATTCACAGATGGTCCTTCACCTTCTGTGCCTCATCCTTTTTCCCCTATTCTCTGGACTTGGACCATTGCTGATATTGAGCCCAACGTGCATGGGGGGAGGCTTTGTGCCCTCCCTCACTGATGTCCTCACAGCGTAGCACTTACTCTCATTATTCACATCCCTCTGCGGTACCCTCCATTCATCCCATGTCATTGATGTTCTTGGTCTTGCCATCGACGTTGTCCAGCGGAACATTGCTCTTGGCTACTCTCTGATTACTGAGGAGTTTCATAGTCTTGTTGTGTCCACACTCTTTGGGTACGTGCTTCCTTGTTTTGCTCCTAGCGGTCTCTCCCCGCTTCTCCCTGAGCCCATGACTGTCAGTCAAGCACGAAAGGCAGCGGATGCTGCTCTCTGCGAGAAATCCATGCATGAGGAGTTTGATGCCCTCAAGGAACACAATGTTATCGAACCGGTTGACTTGCCTCATGGACGCAAGGCAGTCTCAACTAGCTAGGTCCTGAAGCGGAAACTGAAGTCTGATGGCACAATGAATTGTTCACTCTCTGGATTTGATTTTTACTAGAATTTTGCACCAGTTGGTCGTTACACCACTACTCGTTTTCTCCTCAGCCTTGTGGCTCAACATGACTGGGAGTCGGACCAGATGGACGTGGGTAATGCAATCTTTCACAGCCGGCTTGATGAGGAAACATACATCATCATGCTATCCGCCTTCACCAACGGCATGGAACGGCATGATTTGGCTCTTGCACAAGGCCTTGTATGGAATCAAGCAGTCACCTCACTAAAACATAGAGATGATGTCCACCCTTGAGAGGGGGGACCATCGACGTATTACAGTTTACCTTGCACTTTTTCTCAGTCAATCGACAGATCCTTTTGTGGCCATCTTGGTCTATGTGGATGAGTTTCTTGTTCCCTCACTCAATCTATCCACCGTTCAGGCAACCAAGGCACTCCTCTAGTCTGCCTATAGGACGAAGGACCTTGGTTCAGGATAAAATTTCCTTGGTATGGAACTTGAGCGTGATTGCCAACATCACACTCTCCACGTCCACAAGGCTGCGTACTTCCTTGAAGAATGATGTGTGCCACTGCTGACTGATGTCCCCAACACCTCCACCTCCATGACCCTAGAAGGCAAGCGCCTGCTGAAGTCATTGGATGTGTTGCAGTTGGGGGAGGTGGTAGATGTCCCGGACTAACTCATTGTCATTGGGTTGCTCATGTACCTCACAATGAACATGCGCAATGATGTGGCATTTGCGATCAACTTCTCGGCACAGTTATTGCAACAGCCTCGAGTCCACTACCTTGAGACTACCCTTGGCGTCATTTACCATGCTCTCTCCGGAGCATGTGTTGAACTGTATTTTCATGCACAGTCCTGAGTCTTTCTTGATGGATATACTATCAATGACTAGGCTCATGAAACTGATGCCAGAAGTTATTCTGGGTGTGTTTTGCTTATCCATGGCACTACTATCAGGTGGAAGAGTGGCAGTTAGGAGTGTGTGGCACGCAGGTCCAATGAGGTTGAGTACATCACACTCGGTGCAGGTACGTGTGGGAGCATCTGGATGTACCGTTCTCTTCAACATCTGTATGTGTCCATGCATTACATCACTTTGCATTGCTACAACCGAAGCACTAAGGCCATTGCTAAGCACGATGTCATGAACTCCACACGTACAAAGCATATCAATGTTGAACACCATGTTGTTTTTGAGTGCATTACCACAAGACAGGTCGAATTTGTCTAGGTCAACACACGTCAGCAGCTTGTAGAGGTTATCATGAAGGTTCTCAGTAGTGAGATGTTTAAGTCTACTGAGCATGCTGTTGAATTGCGACCGTGTGACATTTATAGCATTTTGGTGGCATGTGCAACACGGTGACCGGCCTCACCTCTAGCACACATGCGATCACAGCGCCATGCGTCGGACTGACGAGGTGGTTCGCCGGAGTAGTGCGTATTCACTACGCAGGCACAAGGGTGCCAAGATGTACCACCGATCTAGACAGATCGACGTCCAGGGATTTCTCACACCAGCCATTACGTGGGAGTAGGACATCGGGTGCAGGTGCAAGTAAGGCATTGGTTACAGGTGCAAGTGGCTTGTTGTAGCAAGCTAGGATAGCAATAGGCTGAGGCCAAGAATAGCTGCCCGGACAGTAAAAATGCCCTGTGCTCATTGCAATCAACCGGTATCTTTCCAGCTCTGGTTCTCTCACACTATCTCCATATATGTGTTTCCGCTACAACTGTATTCTCTAGACATCAAGGTCTAATCTTATTAGAGCACACAACCTCACATAGATGGGTGAAAAGAAAAGGAAGGCTCTGTACCGTTTTCCAGCCTCTGATTGGTTCCCTCGTATGAAGTCTCCCTTGCATGAGGTCTCTTCGTCTTTGTCGTCCTTCTTTGATAAATCCTATAGTGATGTCCTATTTCATGACTTCTCAGTCGCTGGATTGTATCCCTTCATAATCGCCTACACAGTTGCCTATGCAGTCACCTATACAACAAGTTACCTGTGCAGCCCGTTGCACAGTCACGTGCACAGTCATCTGCCCATTTTTTTGCACACTCACCTGAGCTCTTCCCTGAGCATTCCCCTACGTATGCGGTTGATCCAACATTTGAGCTTGTGCTGCTCCTTGTTCTTTTGGTGGTTATCTCTTGCTCCTACATCAAGGAGCGCAGCCTTGGACACTTGCCCCCTTACATGCTTGGAACATGCAGGCCCTGACATGGGTCAGCGGACAGCCCGGTTTGGTAATCCCGGCCTGCATACCCTTGGTCTCATTGTTCATGCCACTTCACAAGATGCACACGCGGCATGAACCCCAGCATTGCTCTTGGCTACTCTCTTATGGCTGATGAGATTCATCATGCCGTGAACTCTTTGGCGTCTGGCCATGTCACATCGTGCACCTCTGCCAGCGCGATCTCTCCCTTGCTTCCTCAGCTGAAGATGATTTATGAATCTCGGCATGCTACTGACTCATCTATTTGGGAAATGTCTATGCAGATTGAGCTCACAGCGCTCAAGGACCATGATTCCGTGAGCTCGTGGACCTCCCAGCATGCTGTAAAGCTGTCTCTGCCTGGTGGGCACACTGTTGCAAACAGAAGGTAGATAGGTCCGGAGAGGGATACAAATCTCATGCAATTGTTGTGGGCTCCTTGAAAACTTGTAGGGTTCTGTTTTTCAAGGAATTTGCCCCTGTTGGGAGTTATATTATTGCTTGAGCACTTCTTAGTCTGGTCTCCAACCACAATTGGGAGCTGAAACAGATTGACGTGAACGGCAATTTCTTGCATAGGAGCTTGCACAAGGAGACATACGTGGCCCAACCTGGTGGATTTACTGATGTCACTGACAAGGTCTAGCGCATATGCCAGGCCTTGCCCCGTCTGAAGCATTTACCACAGTGCTAGAACACAGAGATCACCTCTATTCCTGAGAAGAGAGGGTTTAACCAGAACACAATTGATATTGTGCTTTTTTTGAGTCCACCATCTTCTCACTTTGTGGTTATCCTTGTCTACAATAACGTTCTCATTGCGTGTCCTTGTCCCTATATAGTCCACACTGGCAAATCCCTCTTGCGGTCTACGTACAGAATGAAAGATCTCGGTCCAGCTCACATATTCCTCAGCATGGAGCTCAAGCGGGACCAACAGCACCATGTATGTCCACTAGCTTCCAACGTGCATCGCCTAGGGGAATGTTTTGGGTGATTGTCCTCTGCAGTTCCCTCCACCTTGACACCCATGAATCCAGCAGGTCGAACTCTTCTAAATTCCTCAGACACGCCAAGGATGAGGGAGACAATTGTGGTTATGAATTACCTCCATGTCATCGGCTCCAGATGTACCATGTGCAACAACACACACCGACGTTGCTTCTTCTGTCAACTTCCTCTCACAGTTCTCTCAATTTTCTTGAACGCGGCATCTTGAGGCAGCAATCCACATAGTGCACTACACACTCTCTGTATTAAAGTACAATGCAACAATCAAAGCAGCAAGTATTTTGCTGAAAATGACGGTCTGCATCACTCACACACGCATGTCAATGTGAGATACCATTTTCTTCTTGAATGTATCTCTGCTGGTGTCTTGCTTTTCATCTTGATTGGCACTCACTCACAACACTCTGACTTTCTTACGAAGGCTCTCAGCAACAGCATGTCCAAGCTCTGTGTGCATATTGTTGTGCCTGCAGACTCTCCTGCATGAGCTGATGCCTGTTTATCATCCCATTGCATAGCTATCTTGTCTTGCCATGTCGCTTTCTGTGCCTTACCCTATACCTCTCTGTTGCCACGTGTATGGATCATTGAGGAGTTTTAGTTGTGGTCGTATTTTTGCTGAGACATTCTTGTCCCCTTGACTTATTCCACATACATAAGCATTGATGCAGAAGACTAGAGAAATATGAGAACACATCACAACGAGTCATGCACAACTGAGACTCACTCCTCAAGCTGGAAACGATATGACAATGAATTCGTTGATGATGTGTTCTGTGGTAATCACATAGCTTACAAGCATAAGCCAATGGGTACGCCAATGCTTGTGCTTGTTTGCCTTTACTTTTGATGTCGTACATGTCCAGAGATGCTTTAAGATGATTTGATGATTTTACATATACGCCGGATGTTTTGTGAGGATGCATCTAGTTGATGGTTACCAATCCTTGCTAGGGCCACTCTGCTTGATACCAGTGCTCGAAAAAAAAAAATCCATCCAATTTCTGAACTTCACGGATGGCGGCAAGATCCCCACACGCAGTTCATGCAAAAAAAGTACTCATCTCACAGGCATGGTCCGTAGCCTCACTCCCTGTCCACCCAGCAATGTTCCATCATGAGCTTGCAAGCCATAACATGCATCTCCCTCTCCCTTATGCTCCTTTCCTATCACTCATAATCTCTCTCTCTCTCTCTTCTCTCTCTCTCTCTCTCTCTCTCTCTCTCTCTCTCTCTCTCGCTCTCTCTCTCTCTCTCTCGCTCTCTCTCTCTCTCTCTCGCTCTCTCTCTCTCTCTCTCGCTCTCTCTCTCTCTCTCTCGCTCTCTCTCTCTCTCTCTCGCTCTCTCTCTCTCTCTCTCGCTCTCTCTCTCTCTCTCTCGCTCTCTCTCTCTCTCTCTCGCTCTCTCTCTCTCTCTCTCGCTCTCTCTCTCTCTCTCTCGCTCTCTCTCTCTCTCTCTCGCTCTCTCTCTCTCTCTCTCGCTCTCTCTCTCTCTCTCTCGCTCTCTCTCTCTCTCTCTCGCTCTCTCTCTCTCTCTCTCGCTCTCTCTCTCTCTCTCTCGCTCTCTCTCTCTCTCTCTCGCTCTCTCTCTCTCTCTCTCGCTCTCTCTCTCTCTCTCTCGCTCTCTCTCTCTCTCTCTCGCTCTCTCTCTCTCTCTCTCGCTCTCTCTCTCTCTCTCTCGCTCTCTCTCTCTCTCTCTCGCTCTCTCTCTCTCTCTCTCGCTCTCTCTCTCTCTCTCTCGCTCTCTCTCTCTCTCTCTCGCTCTCTCTCTCTCTCTCTCGCTCTCTCTCTCTCTCTCTCGCTCTCTCTCTCTCTCTCTCGCTCTCTCTCTCTCTCTCTCGCTCTCTCTCTCTCTCTCTCGCTCTCTCTCTCTCTCTCTCGCTCTCTCTCTCTCTCTCTCGCTCTCTCTCTCTCTCTCTCGCTCTCTCTCTCTCTCTCTCGCTCTCTCTCTCTCTCTCTCGCTCTCTCTCTCTCTCTCTCGCTCTCTCTCTCTCTCTCTCGCTCTCTCTCTCTCTCTCTCGCTCTCTCTCTCTCTCTCTCGCTCTCTCTCTCTCTCTCTCGCTCTCTCTCTCTCTCTCTCGCTCTCTCTCTCTCTCTCTCGCTCTCTCTCTCTCTCTCTCGCTCTCTCTCTCTCTCTCTCGCTCTCTCTCTCTCTCTCTCGCTCTCTCTCTCTCTCTCTCGCTCTCTCTCTCTCTCTCTCGCTCTCTCTCTCTCTCTCTCGCTCTCTCTCTCTCTCTCTCGCTCTCTCTCTCTCTCTCTCGCTCTCTCTCTCTCTCTCTCGCTCTCTCTCTCTCTCTCTCGCTCTCTCTCTCTCTCTCTCGCTCTCTCTCTCTCTCTCTCGCTCTCTCTCTCTCTCTCTCGCTCTCTCTCTCTCTCTCTCGCTCTCTCTCTCTCTCTCTCGCTCTCTCTCTCTCTCTCTCGCTCTCTCTCTCTCTCTCTCGCTCTCTCTCTCTCTCTCTCGCTCTCTCTCTCTCTCTCTCGCTCTCTCTCTCTCTCTCTCGCTCTCTCTCTCTCTCTCTCGCTCTCTCTCTCTCTCTCTCGCTCTCTCTCTCTCTCTCTCGCTCTCTCTCTCTCTCTCTCGCTCTCTCTCTCTCTCTCTCGCTCTCTCTCTCTCTCTCTCGCTCTCTCTCTCTCTCTCTCGCTCTCTCTCTCTCTCTCTCGCTCTCTCTCTCTCTCTCTCGCTCTCTCTCTCTCTCTCTCGCTCTCTCTCTCTCTCTCTCGCTCTCTCTCTCTCTCTCTCGCTCTCTCTCTCTCTCTCTCGCTCTCTCTCTCTCTCTCTCGCTCTCTCTCTCTCTCTCTCTGTGTGTGTGTGTGTGTGTTGCCTATGCTAATGTGGTCGTTGGGCTTAGGAGGTGACTGGACAAACACTGAACCCTAGAATTCCCAATGTTATTCTAGGCTGGGTTGTGACACAGTTTGCACAATAATTAGGTGGGTTGTAGTGAAAAAAGAAGAGGTCACCGCTCGATCACAAACCTTGCGATTGATTAATGACGCACGAACATCAAATTTGCTGTTCGTGCGTCGTTTCTGAAAGTGGAGACACTTTTTTTGTAAGAGGGGGTAAGGATCATATTGTGCACCTCGTTCTATGGGATTTTCATTACAGTAAGATGCTCATGATGTTTCTACAAGCTAGGCTACATTTATGGGAGATGTCACCATTAATGTACGAAGTGTTGGACTGGCTAGCTCCGGATTACTGATTCCATGTGGGTCATACTGCCGAACTTTTTTACTAACAACTCGTCTCCATTTAATCCTGCTAGTCTGGATGAACGTCATGGGTGGCGACAGGTCCCACCTCATGACGTGGGTAGGGCCTCCTTCATAATGCGAGATTTCTTGCCACACTTGATTTTTATGTTACGAAGTACGCCAGCGACAAGTCATGAACTGTCCACTGCAGACGACTGAGTACACCCAGACTAGTGTCAGTTCTTTTCTCTTTCGGTTCATAGTAATGAGATCTAACTTGTCTGGCGGATAACACTACTCCCCAACTCTGCCCCTTTTCATGCCGAGGAAGCAACTAATATTGGACTTACACTGAGACAGGTGATTACCACAAATTGCATGAAAGCATCAGCAGCTTTTGCTCATGCATGAATGCATGGGGCACTGGTACATGGCCAAACTCTGCTTGCCTGACTTCCCCATTGAAACATTTACCCTATCACTGGTGTAAGGGTGTCCATAGAAAAGTGCCTTTCATGGCATGGAAGAAAGTGCACTTGGCACACAATTCTGTACAAAATGTATGCCGAGGATCTGTACGACAGAACCTGGTAAACCTACCTCACCTGCGGTCGTTGCCTTTGTTGTAAGTGCCCTATGCTTCCTGCTGCGCTAGCAGGAACACTGGTCATAGAATGCAATTGGTCGATGCATTCTTACGCGGAGCAAACGCTGCCAACCTTCTAATAGCGAAGAAAAATGAGTATCCGCAGTACGAGCCAGCAGACGCATCAAGAAATGCCACTCAGTGGCTGTGCAGGGGAGCAGCACAGGGGTTTCATGTTCTTCAGCTGATGCCATGTGGCTGAGGTGGCCATGCGTGAACTCCAGCTCAAGCGTTGTCATGTATTTGGTGTGGTGATGGCGGTAC
>SZWC01010729.1:66434-77317 GCA_023375785.1 Penium margaritaceum | reverse complement strand
TGGAGGCAACTGGTTCCAAGGATGGCAAAATCTGGTCAGAGAGTGAGGCAATAGTTTTGGCCTCAATTGACTGGGAATGTACACTTGATCAAGGCTCACAAGCAGTGGCATTTTATAGCCACTGATCTAAGTTTTCCAGAACACCAAAGCATGCCAGATTTGGAGCTTCCTAGCAGATTCTATGGCTTCTAGAGTGCTCCTTGGTAGGCTGTCCTTTTCCCACCTAGGAAGGCATCCCTTCCCTCCTCTAGAAGCTTCTGCCCCTTCCTAGATTCCTCAGCTTGCTTCTAGTAGGAGGGAAGGTGTCCAGAAGACCAAGACACCTCTAGATGCCTTGTAGGACAAGTCAGCCCTTCTAGAAGGTGTGCCACCTTCCTGGACCCTCACCTGGCCTTCTAGAAACTTAAAGAGGAACTCTAGAGGTTGAGCTAGCTTCCTGGCATCTATTTTCCACCTCCCTTGAGGCAGGGCATAATTTCATCTTGTGGGACTTGAACCCGGGCCCCTGCCTCAAGAGGTGGACACCATTAACCACTAAGCCACTAAGGCTTGTCTTTTTGGTGTTCCTTTTTGGAGTCACTCCTGCCATGGTGAGGAGCATCACTCCAACAGCGAGCTCGTGTGATAAGTTCCGCTTCCTTAGCAGTAGGGGGCACCTTAGTAGTTTCATTGTCAGCCATGGGCAGACCGAGCTTGATATTGCGCACACCATCTGCGGAGTTCGCAGTTGGCGCTGGGTTTGGAAGGATACCTTGGCCACTTCCTTGTCTCGACTGGGACTGGCTAGTTGGGTGTGGGCGCAGTTGCTGTTGATGCTGCTGCTACTGATCTGGCCATGGCTAGTTGTAGTATTGGTGCCATTGTTGGACCATAGGATCTTGTTGGACTGGGTGAGGGCGCGGAGCCACTTGTCGCCGGTGAGGGAAGTAGCGGGTGATATGTTCCAGGCTCTGGCAGGTGTAGCATGCTCCTTGGCTTCCGTTGCGGAGGTTGAGTGTGCAAGGAGGAAGCTGCATGGGCATCTCCGCCCTGGTGCAGTCGCGTAGATCAATGATGGGTGGATATAGCCGTGGCATCTTGCACTGTGTCCTGGGGAGAATGGTAGCGGTCGGTGATCATGAGGTTACTGACCTCATCTAGGAGCGCGCGGATGAGATTCTACGGAAGGAACCACAACGGAAGGCCTTCTCCTTGAGGGTTTTTGGCCATTGAAGCCCAGGTCAGGATCTAGTACAGGAATCTGTGGATGTCATCATCTTTGTACACGACCTCCTTCTCGATCTTCCTCAGAGCTTCCTCCTTTGTCAGATGCTTGAAGCGCTCAATGAGGGCATTGCCGAAGTCTTCAAAGGATGGGAAGGGTGTGCACGTATTGTACCATTCTGCCGCAGCCTCTTGAAGATGGAGTTTCATGGTGGCGAGGCAGAGATCGGGTGGGATCCGCCCAATGCTGGCGTAGAGGGTGATTTGCTTGAGCCAAATCCAGCGGTACTCCTCCGGGGCGCCCTTGAAGGAATCCAACCGCGCGAGGTTTGCGGGTTCGGAGTCGATGTACTACAGCTCAGGCACAGTGCTACGATCAGTCGTCGATGCAGTCGCAGAATGCAAATGGGGAAGGGTTGTAGGTTGGGCCACGGAGTAGCCAGCATGATGAATCTGCATCAGGGGCTGCACCGTGGGAATCGTCGTGGGCATGTGCGGGTCTGAATGCGTTGGTGGCAGGGGCATGTACCAGTAAGAGGGGACTAGCATTGAGGTGGCATAGGGTGTGGAGAAGGATGTCATCCCAAGGGGTAGAGCCTGAGTCCCTAGTACCGGCGCTGCTGTCGGCTGCGGCATCCAATAAGTCTGGGTAGAAGGGGTTACTATTACGGAGCTGAAGGGAGGCATTGGTTCGGTGGTTGCGGCTGGGGCTTTTGCAACTTGGAGGGAGTGAGCTGTTGTTGTCCCAGTGACCTGCTGAAATACTACTATATCCTGTGGCAGCGGAAGTGGGTGGCCTTGTGCCGTTGGCTGAGCCTGTGACAATGGTGGTAGTGCCTGAAGGATCATCCCTGTTGGCATGACTGCGACAAGCTACTATGGGTGAAGTTGCTAGTAGTGTGTCCATGGTTGCAAGGCTGCTACAGAGGAGTGCATCATAGATCCCACTTGGGCCATGTTTCCGAGTGGCTGCTGCTGATACATCAGCGGTTGGGTCCCCGAAAGCTGAACCGCAGTTCCCCCTTGAGCCGTGGCCCCAAGAGACTGGGTCATCGGTGGTGCCATCGCTGAGTGCTGCAGTGTTGTTCTTGCCTACACCATCGCCACAAGCGGTTGCGGTTGGTGCATCGGCTGCTACATCCCTGGCACAGCGGGGGGGGGGGCATTTTTCTCCTTGTCTTCATGGTTCCCAAAACTGCCTACAACAAGTTTAGCTACTGTTGTGGTGCGTTTGTCATGGCGTGTGGCATCATCACTCCCACCTGTGGCATCCCCAGGTGCAGTTGAGGCTGACTCATCTGCTGTTGAGCCAGACCTGACGCGGAGGGTGGTGGTTTCATTCCTGTCTGCGCAGTTCCTACAAATTGCCGCAACAGGTTTTTCCGCGACTGTGATCCTCTTGTCATCGGGGGTGGTGCAGCTGATGCCCCCGGCACCGTTTCCGCGGCAGGTTGTGTTTGATGCGCATGCAGCAGGTTCACCGGTGGCAACGCGGAGTTTGGGACCGGGGAGGATGCTGGCATCCCCAGCTGTTTGGTCCCCAAGAACAGTTGTGGTGGGTGCATCTATGGCTGTTGCATGCCCAACACTAGGGGCTGCGTCGGCATGCCGACTTGTACCGCCCCCGAGAAGTGCGACGACTGGTGTACTCCTTGTTGCATCTCGGGTGCAAGAGCCATGCACCCCGTCCGTGCGATTTCCACCCTCTGCTACAAGTGGGACATCGGCTCCTGCTCGTTTGGCGTGGATGACTCCGGGATGCCTGATTCCCCGGGACTCACCAATTCGAGTTGCAGATGCGTCAGTGGTGGTGAATTCTGCAGCGTCAGTGTGCCAGTTGCCAGTGGCTGCTTTCCACTGCGACGACTGTAGACCAATCCGCGATCGGCCCCTAGATCTCCACCAGTAGAGGATTCCTCCAACGGTGGTTGAGTGTCAGAGAACCATTGTACTCCCATGGCCCTGTCTCCCTGGCCCTCTTGTCCCTGCTGATGCTGGATGGATCTGGGCTGCCATGATTGTGGAGGCTCTCCACCTCCACACGCTCGCCCAGCGCCTCCATGATACGTCGTCAGTGCTGCTCCAGCCACTCGATCACCCTCCGGTATTGGGCGAGCGGGTCTGAACCTGGTGAGGAGCTGACAGGAGTGCGGGATACCACGGGGGAGGAGTCCCAGCTATCAGTATAGGTGGTGGCCATGCGCGGTAGGAAGCACCGCATTGGTACTCGTCGCTACTGTGGTGGTTGATGCCAATGCCAAATATCTTGATGCACGAAGCTAGCCGCCAACATCAACGACTGATCTGAAGGTCACGTGCATTTCTGCTGAGCAAAGTGCAAAGACCTGTCCACGTTCACCGCACCATGACACTGATACCACCAATTTTGCCGCGTTACGGGATTTTTTTGCGTTTGTCCTGCTCTACGCTTGCCCTGCTCCGCGCTATTCCCGTTCCGCGCTATCTGCGGACTGCTATCGTCTAATGCAAATGGCCAGCACCGAGATCCTACCGCAACTGCTCCTTTGGGACACTATTCCTGATCAACAGATAACACGGCCTACTGGTCTGACCGACGTGTAAGAATCTCACCGATGAGTGACACTCTGCAGTCCACTTCTTACCTCACGCGAGCCCACCACCTCGTGGCTTCCTGCTCCTCTCCGTGGAACCCCGTTCCATGGCCGTGGGCAAGCAAGGGCACCGACGACAGTTCACTTCACCCTGATCTTGGTTCTTCACACACTCAGTCCCGCTGACCTCGGACAGAACACCCAAGGGCAGTGGAAGGCAAGGGAGGGGAACACAGAGAGCACAGATGACAACGGGTCAATGTCTTTGATAATCAGGAGCAGAATACATGGAAAGCGGAGTTTTGATCCAAGAGCGATTGGGATTGTGAGACTGCAAGACACCTTCTGCTACCGCTACTTAGGCCTTATCTACTCAGGACTCCGCACGCCGCGTCTACGCGGCGTGTGTCTTGTCCCTCACATATCATCCTCTATCCTTCTACTTGGACTCCACGCGGTGCTTCTATACACTACGGGTTTTTTCCGCAGTCACACAGGGGAAGTATCCTTCCTTTTCCTTTTCCTACTGGGTCTCTTCTTCTACATCTACGGTTCGTTCCTTGTGTTCTTCCTTGAACCTTCATTCTTCTACGGTACACTTTCCACGTGTGCCTCCTTGATTGACGCTGTGACCCTTGTGCTGATTGGTTGTTACTACCCAGATTGCTCTGTCCGTCCGTTGTTGTGCCTCTTCCGCTTGATTGGCTTTGTGATTGTGCTTCATCATGCGGCTCGCCCTTGTTCCTTCCCCACCGCGGATCTCCCTGTTGCTTCTTTCCTGCCCTTTCACAGATTCCGCTTCAAGCGCTTGAGATAGCCGTGGGGATGTTGCCACACATGACAATGTCAACCTGTGCCAGCTTCCCGCCGGGTGGCCCGTCTTGACCGCCACTGGAATCTGCGCTACCTCATGCCCTACCACTCTTGTCGCGGGAGCCAGCGTGCATTGCGCAGTCCTCAGTCTGCCCCAGTCCCCCTTTCTCCGCGTATTGGCCTTCCGCAGATCAACGGCAGAAGCCTGCCTGAGAATGCACCCAAATGTAATCAGGCATACACGTCACCTTCAAGTGTGCTAACACCTTGGCATTATGTTTAAAAAAGAGATGAATTCATCAATATGAGAGAGAGAATCAAGCAAGGGTTCATTGATTAGCATGCAAGACAAGGCTCTTTATAGCTGTCTGTCAAGTCCTAGAACTCAAAAGCACACTCCTGAAAAGTGGCCTGAACCAGCCACAATACCGATAAACTTGCACTGTGGGCTTGACACATAAACATCCTAGTATCAAGGTGACAGACCGACCATGTAGCTTCTAAGAAGCTACAAAATTTCTTTCTATGAAGCTTCCATAGCAAACAAGATGTACATGGAGCCAGGATCAAACTCATGACCTCTCACTTGGCCAAATCAACAAAATGGCCAAGGTAACCACTCACCCACATGGTGTACTCACAAGTCATATCGCACATGAGACAGAGCATAGATGAGTCACATTACAGCCGATCTAGGGGCCATACCTCCACACGGGGTAGAGCATTCCTGATCCGTCTTACAACAGTGAAAAAGGGGCAAAAACATTCAACAATCTGTTCATGGAAGAGCATGTCCATCTCCAAGGAGTTATGCTTGCTTCATAAGCCTATGGGAAGCTTGTATGTGTTCAAATAATTAACAGTTTTCAAGATGTGCCTCTTTGTCCTTCAAAATCTAATTGAGAAACAGTTGGTGTAAGACTTCCTACTATAGTCTGAAAAACAAGGGACCAAGATAAACTGAGAAATTCACACGAATATTCAGGCCATGGTGCTCCTCGTGGTGATATCTAAAAGTTGAGATCCTCTGATCACATTCTTCAACGGCTGGAAGGAGGAGGAGCTGACATGTGAGGGAGTACCCAAAAACATACACAATGAGGCACTGCTTCACAATGGTAGTAAGGCTAATATTTTGGACTATGCTTCACTCTACAGTGGTCACGGTAGCAACGTCCCTTTTGGTCAGAGTGGTAACAAAAGCAATGGCAGTTGGAGAAGCGAAAATAGTGGTGATGGATAGAGTCAAAGATTCCAGGGAAGTGCCACAACCGTGGCAAGCCTGGACACGTGACACAGGAGTAGAAGGCTCCAAAAAAGGGAGACGGAGACAAGGGTGGCAAGAATGAGGATCAAGGAAAGGGTAAGCAGGAAATAAGTAACATGTGGTTGAGAACATGTCCACAACCAAGAGAAAAGCATTGCTCACGCTTGGAGCCTAGGGACTGGAAACTTGTACGAACCATTGTTCTTCAAAGAAGAAGGATGGATTCATCTCCATGAAAGATACCAAACATAAATTGTCGTGTGCCAACGACAGCCTTATCCATGCATGAGGTGAGGGAGACATGTTTACTTGCATGAATGTGAAAGACCATGACAGGTTGAAAACAAGGTCTACATGTTATCTTTCATAAAAAACTTCTTGTTGGTGTCTAAAATTACGGGCCACGCCATGAAGTTCATCTTTACAGACTAGGAGGTTGTGATTGTCAGGTAGGACATCAATAACTCTTCCACCAAGAAGAGATTTGTTGCTCAGGTCCAAAGAGTTGACGGGCTTTATATGATGCAAACCAAGCGCCTTATGTTTATGGATAAAGGATATGCAGCAATTAAATGGTCCATGGCACCAAAGCCTAATATGGCACCATAGGCCGTCTGCATGGTAACCAACTCCACCAAGGACACTCATGTTAATTTGTGAAAGAGGCGCTTTGGGAGTGTGGCTAAGAGCAGGCTATACAATGTTCAGCATCATGAAGTGGTTCATGGGATAGAGGGGAATAAGGTGAACGATGAGGGTTGGTCCACAAAGATCTTTAAGCAATACCTCATGTCTTCCATGGGCACGTGGTGCATTGTGAGGCTTTGGAGGCATGGACTCTTTAACATCTCATCAAGATCCAAGAAGTCGATTTGAATGAGAGAACACTAGACAAGAAAGAGCTACTTGATCCTGTCCACACTCCCAAATCAAGAGATTGGATTGTGTTGCTTGAATAACGTGAACAGGCACCGACAATTGGCAAATTGTACATATAGGAAGAGCGGCTGACAGGGTAATGGTGGTGTAAGAAGAGCGGTCATGCACGCTGATACAACAGAAAATTCTGACCCCAAATCTGACTCCCCTAAGGCCTCTGAGTCCCAATATCAAGCGAATGGTTCATCCTTAATAAAAAATCACCTGCAAAATGTGCATCATTCAAGTAGCACCAACAGTAACAACTAAGCATCGGGGGGGCACTAGCTGCATAAGAAAGAAAGCTAATAATACACCGCAAAAGAAAGCTCTGCCAAAGTACAGTGTTGAGAGTGCAAACTGGACCAGACTTAGCTGGTCATGCTTGGCTCAGAAAAAGCCTTTGACCTTGGTGGAGGTAATGAACATGCCAGAAGCGATCAAGTATACGGTACAAAAGAATGCAAAATTGTGTTCATGCAAAGTATACGGTGCAAAAGAATCAGCAAAATTGCGTTCATTCAAGAGAATGGAGTATGGATTTTCGTGGATATGTCTCCAAATATCCACGTGGTAGGATCAAAGTGGGTACTCCACAAGGAGGAGAAGGAGGATGGTACCATCAACAAGTACAAGGTGACAGATATGGTGAACAGATTTTCCCAATGTTGTAATTGTTTTCACCTTCACATTCATCAGATCCATGTTGGACATCAATCTTAGCAGAGACCAGGTGATTCAACATATTCATGTTAGGACTGCTTTTCTTTGTTAGAATTTGGACAAAGAGGTGCTTATGAGAATGCCAAAGGGATTCAAGACTCTAGAGGACAATGTACTCAAACTTGTTAAAATTCTTTATCAGCTAAAAAAGACTGTATGGATTTGATACAAGGAGATGAATGGCTTCATGCCTGGATTGTCTTTCACACACTGCGAGAATAACCCTGGTATTTACGTAATTGAGGAGAAGTGAGGCGTGATTTTGGTTGTGCTATACATGGATAACCTGATTATCTACTTGTCTTCAATTGAGCTACAGAGAGAGCTCAAGTCACATCTCAGCAACAGGTTCAAAATGAAGGGCATGGGTCCTCTCAAGTACTACATCAGGACAATGATCCACCACAACCACGCAGTAGGTACCATTGAGTTAAACAAGACAAAGAACATCACAAAGGGCCTCAAACGCTTCAACATGAGATGGATAACACATTCTGCCAGCCTGCTATTAATAGCCTCGTGTATGCCATGGTAGGAACACGTCCTAATGTTTGCTCTACTATGGGATAGGTCAGCAGGTTTTTGGCCAATCCAAGGTGACAACAATGGCAAATCGTGGATCACAGCATGCACTATCTACTAAATACAGAGCACGTGAGTCTCAAGTTTAAGGTTCAATAAGGATCTCACCCACTGCACTGAGTAGGCTATGTAGATGTTGATTGGGAAGGGAGAATCAATGGAAAAAAATCCATATCCGGCTTTGTGAGCATCCTCAAAATTGCTTTAGTTTCTTGGGAGAGAAGAACGCAAGACTCTCTCCCTTTCTCTCCCTCTGTCTAGCTCTCCTTTTATTTCTCTCTCTATCTTTCCTCTCTCTCTCTTCCTCTCTCTCTCTCTCTCTCTCTCTCTCTCTCTCTCTACTGATGAGACAGAGTACATCACTCTGTTAGAAGCATATAAGGAGATATAGTTGCTACACAGCTTACTTATGGACATAAAAGTACCGAAGACAGAAGCAATGGTGCCATGTCAATGGAGTAGGCTGATATCATTTCCCGGAATTCAAATCACATCAACATTAGGTACCCCTAATCAAGGGATATCCCTACTCAAGAGATATCTCATCTCAAAGGAGAATGTTTGGGTCCCATCGTCCTTGGTGAAGCTTTTGACTTCCTTCACGAATGTAGTGAACTCGCTCAAATAGGTCGTGAGTGAGCTACCCAGCTACCTGAAAGTCCTTGATCTTTTGGAAGGCGCACTACGCCTCCTCACACGGGTTGCATTCTTATGCATGATTATGCAAAAGGCCTCCCACAGCATGGGCTACCACTCAAAGTGTGGTTACTACACACTCTACTCCTTGACCACGTACTTGAAGAGTTTGTCCTCAAGTCGCGTCGTCTCATCGTCCCATTGATCGAGTGGCACCTTGTGGACACACATAAATTTCTCCATGCAATTCAGCCAACTGTTCAGCTTCACGCCCTTCAGGAAGAACTCCACACTGTGGAGGAAGGACCTGTTCATGACCTAATTCATGGAGGTACGTAAGTCGTTTCTCCCATTAGCAACGACACCAACACATGCGGTCCGCTGCAATCGCTGCTGCATCCACACCTTGATCACGCTTTACAACGCATTGTCCAGGTCATCGCATCTGCGGCTTGCCTCATGAGCTGCTAGGTGCTGCAGCTGGTGATCACGGTCAAGTTTTGTAATGCTCTACTTGAAGTGGACCATTAGGTTGGTGAACGAACTTTATCTGTGATGTCTTTACCGCGTCGACAATAGCCTCAAGGGCCTTGCATTGTCCATGCATCTTTACATACAACAGGAGGGTATGGTTCGCGTACACGTCTCCGAGGAGTCCCACCTTCAGGAGGAGGCTGTCATCAACGATAATGCTTTAGTAAACACTGGTCTGCCCCATCGCGGCCACATCGGAGGTCCCCACTCCCTCGGGTGGTACTGTACCTGCACCATTGGTGGTGATCTTGAGTCAGCCCGCCACCTCATCAACCAACTCAGCAAGCCTCCGGCGGTCATTGTGAATTTCTTTTGTGACAACATCATCTGTTTTGTTCTTGCAAGAACTTCTCGTGTGAGTGATTTCGACGCCTTTATTGTTGTCGGTAGCCCTGTTACTATTAGCCACTTCAGAAAATTCGACGAGCGTCTTGTCCTTCTTGAAAAACTGTGTTGAGTTAGCCACACAACAATAGCGATGATCGTGATCCTTGTTGCCTCTGCCATTGTCGACGTCGTGCTATTCGTTGGTGTCCACACTTAGGTGATCCTCCTCGAGTACGTCATCTGTTGCATGGGAGTCGTCCACGTGTGCATCGGCACGTCAAGGACTTTTCTTGGCTTCCATATGCTTCTCGGTGTTGCCGAGGTTGGCGCCGGCTGCCTTTGGCGATATGGTCGCCTTTGGTTTGGCAACCGTGATGGTGATGACGGCTCCCAAAACGTGGAGTCCACTGAGGGCGTGTGGTGAGGCCAACAACACCTTGCCCTTGTTGGTCTTGGACGTTCCAGCACTTTCCATTCTGTCACCCGTGCAACTTGTTGTTCTTCTATGCCCCATGGCCACTGCTATGGCTTGACGGACAGGTTGGGCATGCACTGCTCCCTTGGAGTAAGTCCCCCAAACCTTGTTCGTGGTGCAAGTCCAAGCGAGACACCAGAAATGTAGCGCAATGGATAGCATGTTGGACTTAGTGAAAACAGGTCCTGCGATCGAGCCTTGATGTGCGCAGGAGGTTTTTTTGACCTTCTAGCACAGGGGAAGTTTCTTAGACATTTCTCCATGTATGAGGAGAGTGCGCCACTTGGCGGTCAGTGGATGCGCCATTTGGCTGACTGGTGAGGTGGTGTGGAGTGACCACCCAAAAAGTGCCACTACCCACACACCTTAGAAGCCAGGCCTAGGACTACATGTACCAGGATCATTCCTCATTCTAATTACACAATCTGGCCTTAGATGCTCCTCACAGAGTTGTCCAACTAAGGAACAGTATAAAGAAGACACTGGTTGGTCTAAGCCCCAGGAGTTAGTCTTTGACTAGCACCTCACACGAAAGTGACCAAGTGTTAAGTGGACACAGTTGCTAGCAAGTGATTTCCTAGGAACTGCTCAGTGTGGAACCGTGATCCTGAGGGTGATATCTTCTCCTAGCTGAAATGCTAGGAGCGGACGGCAGGTGCTATTGTGTCGGCCCTGTTTTCTAGTCCGTTTGCCTCAGGCCGGTTGACAAAGGGTTATGGGCCCACACTGACCAGTTGTAAGGCACGCTTCGCTCAACTCTGGTACGCTCTCTCCAGGTGCGCACGCCGGCTCCATCAGCTCCATGAGCTCCATCAGCTTCATCAGCTTCAAC
>SZWC01010729.1:39751-62458 GCA_023375785.1 Penium margaritaceum | reverse complement strand
GGAAGCCTCATGTATGCAATGGTGGGAACACGACCTGACATTGCTTTTGCAGTGGGTCAGGTGAGCAGGTTTGTGGCCAACCCTGGGCCAGAACATTGGCAAGTCGTGAAGCGGATTTTTCGCTACCTCAAAAAGACTCGGCACGTCGGACTTCGGTTTGGAGGTCTAGAAGGATCAGACTTGCTGCGGCTGACATGCTACACTGACGCGGACTGGGGAGGACGGATTGATGACAGGAAGTCCACCTCAGGGTTTGTCTGTCTTCTCAACGGTGGTGCGGTCTCGTGGGCAAGCAGGAAGGAGGACTGCGTCTCGCTTTCTACTGCTAAGGCGGAGTACATTGCACTCTCCGAAGTGTGCAAGGAAACACAGTGGCTTCGCAGTTTGCTTGATGAGATCAAGGCACCACAGGAGGAAGCAACGGTCATCCGCATCGACAACCAAAGTGCCATGGCTATGGCAGAGGACGAAATGATCTCCCGGCGTACAAAGCACATCGGTATTCGGTACCACTACTCACGTGACCTTATCGCCAAGGGTGTCGTGGAACTGGAGCACGTCACAACCAAGAAAATGCTTGCGGACTTCTTGACAAAGCCGGTAGACAGCGACTTGCATGTTGCAGGTGCTCGAAGAGTCGGCATGGTGGATGCAAGAGATGAGAACTAAAGACCAAGAAAACTGACATGCACAAACACAACCTAGAGCTACAGGTTCATGCCGAAGAAAANCATTCTAATTACACAATCTGGCCTTAGATGCTCCTCACAGAGTTGTCCAACTAAGGAACAGTATAAAGAAGACATTGGTTGGTCTAAGCCCCAGGAGTTAGTCTTTGACTAGCACCTCGCGCGAAAGTGACCAAGTGTTAAGTGGACACAGTTGCTAGCAAGTGATTGCCTAGGAACTGCTCAGTGTGGAACCGTGATCCTGAGGGTGATATCTTCTCCTAGCTGAAATGCTAGGAGCGGACGGCAGGTGCTATTGTGTCGGCCCTGTTTTCGAGTCCGTTCGCCTCAGGCCGGTTGACACAACTTGCATGCGAAGACCATTGTGAGGATCACCCCACTTCCTCTGGGAGGCGTCACCCCCTGAAGTATCCTTGCTCTCACAATTGGTCAGACAATAAACATTGTATTTATATTCCTAGGTCGCCATGGTCGGCACAACCATGTGACAGATAGATACTATTTTTCTAAGCCTCCACGGTTGCCAGAATCACTTGGGTTCTAGCTAGTCTCCCTAAGCCGGGACTTACTGTTGGATCTGGAGGAGAGAGGGAGCCTTGGAGCAGCGAGCATGTGGGACTGAAAAGGCATTACTTGTGCTGAAGAATGGTTGTTGAATCACTCAAA
The DNA here is from genome assembly GCA_023375785.1 of Penium margaritaceum. Lineage (NCBI taxonomy): Eukaryota > Viridiplantae > Streptophyta > Zygnematophyceae > Desmidiales > Peniaceae > Penium > Penium margaritaceum. The sequence continues at coordinate 61,103 of SZWC01010729.1, read as the reverse complement.
ATGATGGAGTACATATAGAGCTAGAGCTTGGGCAAGTCAGCCCTCTCACAAGCCAGACCACTTAGCCATGGAGGCTAAGGCTCACACACTAGAGTCCACAATCTCACACAAGGGAGGAAATCAGCCAAACAATCAGGCTGACCAGTCACACACAACCTAGAGAGCTAGAGAATGCTCTCATGGCACACTCCTAGTGGTCACATAACCCACAAAACCATGGAGAATCGCCATGTGTCCATGGCTAGCACACAAGGATCTCACCTCACCTAGAAAGTAAGGAGAGGTACCTTTATCCTAGTCAGCACACTCTGACAAGGCAATCCTAAGACCAAGGATCTTTTTGGATATTTCTCCCATCAGGTCTTGACCCTGGACCTCTTGCCTTTTTCTTTTCTCAGGCTAAGGCATGGAGCCATCACCCATGGCCACCCAGACATCGGCGGTGCATGACCCCTGAAACTTCGAAAATTCACATCTCCCAATCCGACAGTTGGATCGGCCTGAAACTTGGACTGTAGATAATTTGCCACCTGATCTTTCCAATGGTGCAGACGGATCAACAATTGGAGCAGGCATCTGGAAGTTTCCTGGAACTTGCTCCTGTGGACCTGAAAATGAGCCGGATGGCTCCTTTCCCAACACTTACGGCACTAGGAAAGCTAAAAAGCCTAGAAAAACAAAGCAAGGACAAGATCAAGAAATAATTAGAATTTGAGCACCGCTCAAAAGGTGAGGGGCAGAGGGGGTCAACTCTAACTAAGAGTTTAACCCCCACATGCTCTCTCCTTACTATTGTTCTACTCTTCTTCATCTTCTTCTTTCTGGTCTGCCTTGGTCTCTTCTCACATTCTCTTGGTGTGCCTTGCACCTCCTTGGAGGCGTCGCTTGTGCTCCATGGCAATTGGGCGGCCTCCAAAATTTCTCAAAGTGTCGCCTTTCTCTGTCTTCTTTTTGTCTCAGGCCGTGAGAGTCCCTGGTCTTGGGCAACTGCATTGCCCCAATTTTTGGTTGAAGAGGAGGAAAGGGAACCTTTTGAAAATGAAGAAACATTGGTGGTTTTGGGGGTGGGCACTCCCCACCATGTCCAAGAACATTGTACCCAGTCCAGAGAAGAAGCTCAAAGGAGTTGGGAGGTCAAATTAGAGCTCCTCAAGAGCTTTCCAGCACACTTTTTGGTGCTCGAAACAGATTACTATCGATGCCGTACCCTCCTTTAGCATTTGTGGTGCTGCTGTAACTGCTCAAGACTTTTTATATCTCGCATTGTAGCTGGAACCATCGCACACTTGTTCGCATTCAAAACCACTATAATGGCTGTGTCTCCTGCTCCTGCACTTTGGTGATCGTTGGAGTTCACCGAATGGCATATAGAGCTTGCTTGAGGGGGTTTCTACTCTATGTCACTCTTGGGGACAATCGTCATCAACAACCCATGCAAAGAGACTCGAATATTTCCTCGGAGGTCCATTCCTGTTTTTACCTCGCTCCCTCGTTCGGGGTCCAAAACAAGGGGGATATTACCTCGAACTCATGAGTTCACACAAGTTTTCCTGTTTGAAAAGTCGCAGTTGTCCCAAAAAATCCAGTTTCGGCTTTGACGCATCGGTGCAAAGTCATCGCGTGCGAGGCACAATCGGAGATTTTGCACCGAAATGTCTCGTACGCACCTCGCTCGTGCCTATCACTTGTCCTTGCTTGCTCTTGCTGGCAAGGAGGACAAGCGAGGGGAAAGGCACAAGGCCATGAGCCTTGCCCTCAAGGCCCTCGTGGCCTCTCGGCCGCCGATCAAGCCACCAGCTAGATCGGCGGCCGGTGGCTTGCCGGTGGGTGGCCGGCCAGTCATCTGATCGGCCGCCTGCCGGCCGGTGGGCAGCGTGTGGCCGGCCACTGGCCAGTCCTTGCATTAGCGGGGGGTGGTTGCGAACCACCCATTTGCTACTGTCCGAACAAGCTCTCCCGCTACAAGAATGGACAGAGGATATGTGTGTGTTGATTTGTTTCACGAATACTGTTGTGTTTCTTAAGGCAAGGTTTGTGGTTGGGTTGCAAAAAATCTTTTTGTTCCCCGAAGAAATTTGACTATGGTATATCCAATGTTCATTGAAACAAGTGGCATGTAGCAGTTGCCGGATGTTGACCCTGGGATGGTTGTGTTCAAAGGAGTGGAGGTTGTTGATGTTGCACATGTGTAGGACACTGGAAGCGTTTGATGCCTACTTTGTGGAGTTTCACACATTTATGAAATGCCGAAATGATCGTTTCACTTAACTGAGTGCAAAAGGGGAAAATTTTGACGAAGAGAGGCAAAGACAAATTGGTTCGCTCTCGAAGCTGTGTGTAATGTACTAGAATTTGGAGTTGTTTGTCTTTGGTTTTTGGTGGTAATAGGACAAACTTCATTATTGACAGCGTGCCTTGCTTTGTGACCATAGTGCCTGTTCTTGTGCCCATGTTTTGGGATATTCAACCACTTTGATGCTTTGTTGTAGGACTTTTTGGTAGAGTTACATGAGTCTAGGTTTCTTACCCCCTAGTGTCCATGTACGTTCCAGCGTGAGGACCAATTCGGCCCTCCCCTCTCGCAGATGCGAGGGGTGGTTGGACACCACCACACTGAGGGGTGGGAGGCGGCCACCCCAGCAATTTGCTGGCCACCGACCAGCTGGCTGCCGGCCGGCTGGTCGGCCGGCGGCAGGTCAGGTGGACCGCCGGTCATCGGCTGGCCACCTGCTGGCCGCCGATCACGCTAGTCGCTTGATCAGCGGCCCGAACGCTGCGAGGCCTCGAGGACCGAGGCCTGTTTCCTCGAGCCCTCATCCTTGTCCTCTCCTCCCCATGAGGCGAGGGATAGAGAGCAAGGGAGTGAGGCGTGAGAGTGACGAAAAAACCGGACGTGCCTCGCATGCAACGATTTTGCGTCGTCGCGTCAAAAATAATACTTGAATTTGCTTTGTAAAAATTTCAGTTTTGTTTTTAAAACATTATGTAACATCACAAGTTCAAAGGAATATCCCCCTCATTTGGGACCTAGAATGAGGAGGTGAGTTAAAAAAGAAATTGGGCTTCCGGAGACTCAATATTCAAGTCTCCCTGCACAGGTCATTGGTGACAATTGTCTCCAAGAGTGACGCGGAGGGGTAAATCCCTCGAGCGAACTTTGGACGCTATTCCGCAAACTCCAATGACGACCTCAGTGCAAGAGCTGGAGACACAACCTATTATAGTGGCATCAGTGCAAAACAACCATCGAGACTAACTGTGGGACGGTTCCATCGGCTATGCCAGATATAAAATGCCATGAGCATCTATAGCAGCAGCGAAAACGCCAAAAAGAGACACATTGTCTGTACTTATCCGTTTCGAGCACTAAAAAGTGCATTAAAAGGCATTTAATGAGCTCTTCTTCACCATTATTCTTCCTTTGGGCTTCTTATCACCTCTAGGGGAATAATTTGATTTTTGTGGGACGGGATGGGGAGAACCCATCCCCAAACCATAAAAGATTTCCCTCCTTTTAGGACTCCATCCTTCCTCTTTCATCCATAAATTGGAAAAGTGTCCTTTTCCAAGATTAGGGACTCTCATGGCTTAAGAGCACCCTAAAATGAAGGAGGGTGACACCTTGAAGCTTTTTGGCGGCTTCCTCATCATCGCTGGCTCAAGGGAGATGCCGCAAAGAGACAAGAGAGACATCAAGGAATGCGAAAAGGAGGCCAAGAACGACAAGAAGATAAGAGGAAGAAAAGAAGTTATAAAGAGAGAGTGAAGGATTTTCTAAGAATTGTTAGAATTCTTCTCCCACATTTCCCCCTTGTTTTTGTGAAGGAAACTCATATTATTGTCATTCACTTTTCTGTTTTCCTAGATTTCAGTCATTACCAAGTACCATGAGTCGCGGCTTAGGAAGACTAGTTTCAAAATCTACGTGATTGTGCCAACCGTGACAGCCTAGAAAAAGAATATTTTACACCACATGGTTGTGCCAACCGTGGCAGCCTAGGAAAATAGAAAGAATATTCATAATTGTCTCACTGCTTGTGAGAGCAAGGAGACTTTGGGAGACGATACCTCCTCGAGGTCGTGGAATGACCCTCACAATGGCCTTCACGTGTTAACTCCACGAGTAACGGAATGGCAAGTGTCGGACCATCCAAGACCAACAAGGGCAAGGTGATGACAACCTCACCACGCGCCCTCGGCAAACCCCAAGTTTTGGGAGCCGCTGATGCAAGCACGGTTTCCAAGACGAAGGCAACCGGCGCCATCCTCAACGACACCAAGAAGTGTGCAAAATCCAAAAAGCGCTCGATGAGCACATGGACATGGACGTGGATGACTCCCAGGTGACGGATGATGCACTCGAGGAGGACCAACCGGGTGTGGACAAAGAGCACAACGTCGACGACGGAGAAGGCGACAAAGATTGCGATCATCGCCATCATCATGCGGCTAACTCAAGACGGTCGCTCAAGAAGGGCAAGACACTCACCAAATTCTCTAAAGCTGCTGAAAGCAACAAGGCTACAAAAAGTAGCAAAGGTGCCTAAAACATTAACATGGAAAGTTCTAGCAATCACGAGCCAGACGACGTTTCTGCAAAAGCAATGACCGCCGCAAGCTTGCTGAGTTGGCTGCCGATGCGACGGGCCGAATCGAGATCACCACCAGTGATGGAGGTACACTACCACTCGAAGGAGTGGGGATGTATCCTCCTTCCTGTGATGTGGCCGGGATAGGGCAGACCATTGTTTACTCGAGTGATGTCATTGACGCTAGCCTCATCCGGAAGGTGGGACGCCTCGGAGGCGTGTACGCGAACCATACCCTCCTATAGTGGATAAAGGTGCATCGACAGCCCAAGGCCCATGACGCTATCGCCGACGACATGAGAGATGAGGTTTGCATTTGCCAATTTAATGACCCACATCGGGTTGAGCATCACGGACCTCAACTGTGATCGCCAGCTGTAATGCCTCGCCACTCATGAGGCAAGCCGGCAATGCGACGACCTCAACAAGGCATTGCAGAGCATGATCCAGGTGAGGATGTAGTAGTGATTGAAGCAGGCCGCAGGTACAAATGCCACTACCAGTGGCAGCGACAACTTCAGGACCGGTCATGAACACGTCCTTCCTCCACGGTGTGGAGATGTTTTGGAAGGATGTGAAGCTGGCCGATTGGCTGAATTGCATGAAGCACATTGTGTGTGCCCACAAGGCGCTAATCGATCAGTGGGGGACCTTGCCACGACGTGACTTGACGACAAGCTCTTCAAGTATGTGGTCAAGGAGCGCGGCCCGCAGCAATCACACATTGAGTGGCAGTCCATGTCGTGGATGGACTTCTACACAGTCATGCGCAAGACGTGCACCCATCATTTGTGTGCCTTCTACAATATCAAGGAATTCAGGCAGCTGGGTAGCTAGCTCGAGGCCTACTTGAGCAAGTTCAATACACTTGAAAAGGAAGGTAAAAACTTCACTAAGGGCGATGGGACCCAGACCTCCAAGTACCCGGAGTGCTTGCTGCTGGAGTATGTGCGTGATGGTCTAGCTTGCGTGAAACTGAAGCACAAGACCACCATGATGGCAACTTGCCACGCTTGGACAAGCTAGTGGGTGCTGCATGAATAAATGAGATAAGTATATTCGGTAAACCCGAAGCATTACTCTGACGCAGGGCCAAACACATGTGCACAGCAAGGCTGCTACATGCGCATGGACAGTGGAGGGACTGGTGGGTTAGCCGGATTGTGAGGCGGAGCTAAGGGCAAGTAGCCCGCAAACATTCTAGCCAAGAAGGCTCGTGGGCACAAAGTCTCCAATAACAAGCACAAGCATGACAATGACGAGATGTAGGCGGTGCGTGAGTGTCACAACACAACCTTCTGCAACGATCCCTATCATAATTACATGCAGTCAGGCCACTTAAAAACCCATTTCCCTAGGGTTGGTGCTAGTGGGCAAGAGGTTGCGGCATTGGCCGCAGCTATGGCACCTCCTAGGAATGGTGTTGCAAGAGGTCACAGATAGGGCTGTGGACAAGGCCACGGTCATGGCAATGGATCCAGCGGTAGTAACGGACAGGACCGTGGTGTGGATTTTCCCCATCCCTGAGTGATGTTCGTGGGGACCACTCAGGGGTAAAACTGGATCATGAGGGTGAGTTCATGTTTTCTGATGAGGATGTTAAAGAATTTGAGTTCTTGACGAGTTAAAATATATGTGTTGTTTTCTCTCCTCTTGTTCAGGCCCATTTTACACTTGCTGACCGGCATTTTCCACTAAACCTTGTATCTCCGGATGAGATGCATGATTGTACATGCTTAGTGGTGGTGACACTGACCACTTTGCAAGAGTTGTATGGCATAGTGATTAAAGCAAATGCCCTCAAAACGATGAGTTCAATCATGTTTTCTATACCTTTGGTCGACGATTTCAACCCAGTCAAAGTTAAAGTTTGGAAGGTGCTATCTAAATCCACAAGTGTGCACAATATGTGGAATTGAGTAGATGAATGAAGGCAACTGCGGCTTCTAGAGTATGGATTCCGTGTATATTAAAAGATTGAGATGCCGTTGTCAAGCCTGTTCACTTGAAGTGTGGAAGTAATATGAAAATGCAGTTCAAAGGACATCTAACTGGTTCTCCTGTGAGCGTACAAGCTGCCGTTGGAGGAAATGACTCCTTTGCTGGGCTTGGCTTTACCCAAAAGGTGGGCCTCAAGAACAAGCTATCGAATGGCAAAGTTGTCGTCAATGTTAACTGTATGGTACCCGTGATCCTTATTGATAAAGAAAAACAATGTATTCAAGGTTACGCACCGAATGTCACATTAAAGGTACTCAACCTTTTTGACCCATTCGACGTGGTGCTAGGTTATCCCGGGCTCTATGACAATAGGGCTCAAATGTGCTTTGAATCAAAATGCTTGATCCTTAGGATGGGATAGTGTCACCTTACGTTGATTCCAAGTATGGAATTATCACCGACCCGACTAAAAGTCCATGCTACCTCGTCTGTGATGCACGTCAAGAGACGTATCCGACAAGGGTGTCGATATTTGTTGGCAGAGTTCACGGATGTATTCCAAGACTCACCAGATGGGCTTCCACCAGGAAGAAACATGGGCCACACGATTCCACTGCAGCCATAGGCGATCCCTCCATTCAGATTCATGTATCGCCTTAGTCCAGCAAAAAGGCTCAAGGCTGAACACAAAATCAAAGAGTACCTTGTAAACGGTGGATCAAGCCAAGTCATTTTGGTGATATTTTTTGTGAGAAAAAATAACGGTGGTTTATGCATGTGCATAGACTACCGGATGCTGAAAAAACTGATGGTGAAAAACTGATCCCCCTTAGCGTGGATTAATGACCTGTTTGACCGACTACAACAGGGGAAAATATTTTTTTCCCATGGATTTGTCTCATGGATATCATCAAATCCGCATCACGAAAGATGATATATCAAAAACAATATTTCGAATACACATGGGACACTATCAATTCCAAGTTTGGTGCTTCGAGCTTAAAAATTCCCCAGCAACCTTCCAAGGAGAAATAAACCGAAAGTGCGCCAAGAAAGTTCACCAGTTTGTCTTGGTTAACCTTGATGACACTATGGTTTTCTCTAAATCCATGGAAGAGCGCATAGATCATGTGCACGAAGTCCTCACGATCCTTCGGGTGTAGAAGTTTTATGCAAAAGTGAGCATGTGCAAGTTTGCACAAGATGATCTCGAATATCTTGGACACATAGTGGGCAAGGACAACATCTGTGTTGACCCACGAAAGTTCCAAGCCATGGTTGATTGGCCGCGCTCAGAAAATGTTAGGCAGATTCGGTCCTCCCTCGGCCTTTGAAACTACTTCCGACAATTTATGCAAGGATATTTGAACCTCGTAGTGCCGCTAACCAGTCTCACATGGAAAGATGTTCATTGGGATTGGACATCTGAGTACAAGAATGCCTTTCCCAAAATCAAAGAGCTTCTATCCACAGAACCCGTCTTAGCCCTTGCGGACCCATCATAACCGTGGGAGTTGCAATGTGATGTATTGGTGGTAGGATTTGGAGCAGTCCTCATGTAGAACGGTCACCTCGTTGCGTGTGAGAGCCGGAAGCTCATCCCCGCAGAGACACAGTACATCATTAAGGATTAAGAGCTCCTTACAGTAGTACACACTTTGAAGATGTGGCATTGTTATCTCGATAGCGTTGAGGGAGGTGTGATGGTCGTATCCGACCATAACCCATTGGTGTGTTTCCAAACACAACCGAACCTATCAAGCGACAGGCGTATTGGAGTAAACACCTGAGCCGATTCTTGTTCACATGGAAATATTAGCCAAGAACCATGAACGTGGCTGATCCACTAAGCCATCAACCTATGGAAGTTCAATCAACCACCGAGGTTGGTGGGTAATTCATGGCCATTGGAATAGCAAACACTAGATCCTCCTGTACCTTTAAGGTTGTTCGACTGGCACGTCATCGTTTTCAATATTTTCATTGAAGGTGAATGAAGTTAAAGGCCGTGTGAGCACCGTCGACTGACACGTCATCGTCTTCAATATTTTCATGTGCTATAATACATGTTTCAGGACATAACATGCCTAGATCGCCTCAGTTTTGTGGGTTTGTGGCTAGATTATTGTCGATAAAGCAAATTCTGTTGTCGTTTTGGGTACTTGATGGAAAGTTGTAGGATTTTTTTATTTGAATAAGGACCTCTGGAGGTGGGGGATAAAGGTCTCAATGGTGTAGGTCCTTGGGGGTGATGTAATCATTGATAATGAGTATGTTGGTGAGTATGGGGAGATGAAATATTTCCCAAACCTCAATCGCTTATGGGATGTGGATGTTCATCACTTCCCACATCAAAGGAGAGAGGGAATTTTGGTCTAAATTGAACCCTAGAACACGTTGAGGTGAATCTCATTTTTTTAGCGTTAAGGAGTTGGGGTCTGCTGGAGGGATGAAGGTTTTGCAAGTGTTAAAATTGAGACCTGTGATGTTTTCGTACTCCTCCATGATGTCTGAAGCTATATGAAGAGCTTCTTGGTCTTTGGCAAAGATAGTTATTTCATAAGCATGCGATTAGAAAAAGGGATTGCTCTTTTTGTTCATACTAGATTAGGAAAACAAGTTTTGAGTTGTTGGTTAAGAGGTTCCAGTCCAATGATAAAGAGTAGTGGTGCCAAAGGACAGCCTTGATGTACCCCTGTGAGGGTAGTTATCTGGATTGATTGATGTCCATTGATGAGCAACCTGGTACACGTGTTGGTCAGGGTTGTTTTTATCTAGTTTATGAAAGGTGGGTAGAAGCCCATTGCTTCCGTTGTTGTATAAGGGTGTTGTTGCGGTAAGGAGTCGTATGACTTTTCAAAACGTGCAAGAACAAATGTCAAACTTTCACGAGACTACTCTGACCAAAATTGGAGATAAAAAAGGAAATTGTCTCTTTGATATTTCTCCCATGGATAAAATGGGTTCGATCAATGCTGATAATACGTGGCAATGTTTACCAAAGCCTGGAGAGGAATTTGGCTAAAACATTGTAGCTGGAGTTTAGGAGAGAGATTGGACGGTAGTTTGCGATATTTGTGTGATGACCACGTTTGAAAAAATAGGTAGGTGACCGAGTCTGTAAAGGTTGGGTGAACGTTTAGATTGGTGAGGAATTCCTAACAAAGTTTCTAATATTTGGTGAGACTAGGGGATATGCCTGGTAAAATTCACTTGGTAGCCCATCAGCATCTGGGCACATTCCTTTTAGGGAGCATTTTTGTACTCCCTGAATTTCTCCTTGAGATAACAATGAGACTAGTGACTGGATCATGCATGCTAGTATCTTAGGGAGAGGAGGAACAGCCAGTTTTTCATCCATGTTTGGCGGTGGAGAGTAGAGAGTGAAATAAAGGAGGAAGTAACGTATTGCATTGAATTGAGGTCACTGGTGATTATATCTTAAATGTACTCATAAACACAACTTGTAAGCATTTCGAAGGGTTTTTCTATGCAATAGAGATAGAATTAAGTGGATAAGGCATATTTAGGTAGGTAGCAAGTTTGTGAGGTATTTCATTTGCGTGTGTAAGACATCATTGCCTGGGTGGAAGGAACGTTCTTGATTTTGAATCTGAAATCTTCTTCCATTTTCTTGATTGTTTGGATCTTCTTTTTCGTCTCTTGTGCGCCAAACTGTTGTAGTCATCTCTGAATTTATTAATGAAACATTCCCAATTTGGAGAGTGGTCCAATTGGACTTTTTTTTTGTATTTGGGATTTTCTAGGAGGGATATGGTGAATTTCCAGAGTCATTTTTTAATTGGGCTGCTAGATTTATGATGTAAGGGTATCATGGGTGCAAGTATATGTTAGATAGTGCAGAGGGGACTGGAACATGGATAACACTATGGACATGGTTATTGAAGTTTTGAGTGTGATAGAATTGGTTAATTATAGAGGAGGATTTATGTGAGGAGTAGAAGGTAAAGGTCTGTGTTGTTTGGTCAAGATTTTGATATGGATGAAAATGATTGTGCTCATTTTGGACCAGTAAACACAACCTGGACTCTTTTGATGCTTTGGTTAGAATTCTGTCTATTCAAACAGTGAGTATGTCATTGGGGTTTTTGGAGAGTAAATTATCAACCACAGGCCAGAAGGCTCTACGTTCTTCATTGTGGGGACGGGCATAGACACGTGGTTTTCAGGGCTAGATTTCTTGCACAGAACATGTGGTAGGCTACTCATAGCGAGCTTGTTTCTAGACGTGAGAACTAAGTTGCTTTCCTGGTGTTCATTAGCACAATGAAACCACCTATGTGAACTTATTCAGAAAGTGATGCAATGATTTCTCATTTTAAGGCATTTTCTACAGCTATAAACGTTTTCTTTGAGTTCATTTTTATGTTCATCAGAAAGCAGATGGACGAGGCTGTGTGAGTCCAGAAGGGATGTCAAGTGTGAAATTTTATTTTGGCCCAAAACAAATTGATTCTGAAGTATTGAATGTTGAATTACTATTTGAAAGGGCGGATGTGCTCACCCTTGTTTGTATGAGTGGGGTGAGCTATGAGTTTGTTCAGGATAGGTGGGGTTTTGAGTGGTTTTTGGTTCATCGTGTCAGAAACTGGGGTGCAGTTCCAACGTGGCCTGATGGGTCTTCTATGCTCACGGCTTGTTTTTGTGCAGGTGGTTCTGAGTCTAAGCGTGAGCTTTCTGGTCGCCTCACGTTATGTTTTTGGGAGTGGAAGACACATGTGAGAAAGTCACTTTTGCAAAGGGAATAACACAATTTGGCATTGGTTTTTGAATATGGGCATGATTTAAACAATTGTAGGGCTATTCATGAGCTCTCCAACGCACCAAACCGTGCGTGATTTGGATCACTGTAGCTCTTGCAACATCAGCCAAAGTGTAGCACCCCAAATCAGCCGCTCAGTCGTCGGCGCGCACCACATCATCCACCGAGGCACCCTCACACATCAAGGACCCATAAAAAATGCCATTCCGGAGGCGCAGATGTCCCTACGCGTAATGGCAGCATCTCTCGTACCTTTGGGATCGATTTTGATGAGTTAATCATCATGTTTGATGATGGGGATTGATGTGGTTCGAAAACTGTTCGCGGACCTGCAGTCGGAATTTTGACAAAGTCCCCGAGTAACAAACTGCACTAGTGAGTTTCAGACTCCGAGCCAGGATTTTGGCTGTCCCTCAGTAACAAAGCTGCACTTCTGAAATCCAGTGGATCATCCACGAGGCGCCTCGGCAGTCCTTCCGGAGCAAAATCCCCAGATGGCATTTTGTTACTCGTTCCGGTCAATTATTCACAGGCAGTCGGACCACGGCCAGCTCCCAGAGCCGTTGCACACACCCTAACTTTGGAAACCATCTCCCTCGTTACTAGTCCGATTCCAGCGAAACAACTTCCACCGGATTCAGCAACTCGTCCAATTTCAGGAGCTATCCTCCATTACACGATCCGAGTAATCCTCGAGTTGCCAGATCCATCCACAAGGAATTTTCTCTCCTTGGCGGCTCGTCGGCGCCTCCCGGCGCCGCACTAGGACATGCAGAGGGGAAAATCTTCAAGACATTGTAATTTTGAATGCTGGCAATCTTTGAATTATTTTCCATGGTGCTGGGTAATTTGGTGTGAGCTTTTCCCTTTTCCCTCACCATTGGACGAGGAAACCGGGGTTTCCTTATGTGGGTTTGTGGACAAAGCTGGTAATCTGGAAGGTAGTGTTATGTGGAGGAGGTGGTTTATGGTTGGAGGGAATAGGAAGCTCTCCTGGATTTCCTATGTGTATTCTGGCGCATCATGGGCCATGTTGGTTGCTTCCTTTACTTGAATTTGGATATTTGAGACTCTCAAAATGGGTGTATAGTATGTGAGGGGGTTACATGGGGCATATGAGATGCATTTATGTCCGTTTTTGGAGAGTTTTGGTGAAATTCTGAACTGCAGGGTAAAATCTGGTGGGCAGGGGTCGGGTTCAAGACGTGGAAAACCGTGGATTCAGGTTGTAGATCTGATTCTCTTAGATTGAGGTGTACTGTGTTGTAGGGGAAGTTGATTCTGGACTGGAAGGTGCCATTAATGGCACTGGGTCTGGGAGGGTTTTCTTGTGTCATTGGAGTAGTAAGAAGTGATTTTTTTTGTGTGCAGTAGATCAGCTGGCTGCTTTGTGCAGTAAACCAAGATGGAGCATATGGAAGATGTCTGTCTGGTAATCTCTCTCATGTGCCAATTGTTGTAGTAAGACGGTCCTTGAATTTATGATACCCTTGTCATGTGTAAATCTTTGTGCTGAGATTTTTCTGGGTATTGATAGGTTTGTCATGTGCCTTCTTGGAAGTTTTTTAATGGAGGTACCTGATGGTGAAGCCGGGTTTCACCTGTTCCCTTTTGACGAACAAGATTCCATACATAAGGGGAACTCTACAGGCCAGAGGAATCAAGGAAACAACCTTATTTTTGGTTTTTTCCTTCGTCTCGTTATAAACATTGGAAAACCAAACATCTCACTCTGTATGTAGCATGCATCCGGCGCCATGTGTCGAGCGGGGATCCCTTGCCTGTGGGAAGTTGGATGGGATAGCTTGAGGGTTGGAGACTCTCAAGCACCATGGTTTTGGCCTAGTCGGCCAAGGATTCCATTGAACCTGTTACACCATATGAGAGGATCTAAAAATAGCACATGCCATTCCAGGATGTTGCAACACATGTGTTGAAGGGGTGAATGGCAAGAGCAACATGATAATGTTAGGATCATATCTTTTGTCTTTGTAGTATATTTTGGATCTTATCCTTGCAACTGACCTTGCGTGTGAAGATTCATAAGCGACTCAAACGTAAAAAAAGGGATAGGGATGTGCTTTTTTGAACCATGCGTGTGTAAACACCATTAAGAATGTGCATGAAGGAAGTTGAACCGATGACCATTCAATGAATCCTCAAATTGGTTGGAACTACTGCATCCTTGATACACAGCAGCAACAGAAGTAAACCAAAAATCCCATGAGGATATAGGAAAATCAAGAAGTGCAAAATCGTGGCACAAAGTGTGTACCATATGATTGACTGCAAGTTGTTGTGACCAGATAGCCTGGGGCCTATCAGTATCCAAGAGGGACAGTGGGATATTTGCTACAGCTAAAGAGCCCTGAACTCTGGATGAAAACAACAATGATTCTAATGAAGGATTTCTGTAACTAGACAATACTGAGAGGTTTTTTATGTAACTTCCTCAAAGTTATATGATGGAGGTATCTGTGACTACAATATAAACAAGGAATCTGGAGAGGAGCTGGCCAGGTCGGTGAAGGAAGGCTACATTTACTGGCTTCTAGGGTTTGCCACAATTCCACGTGAGTAGAGTTTTGCAGCTGTGGTGTAAGAAACAAATGGAGAGATCTGGCATCCACGCTATGGCCTCGTTGGCATACATGCCTTGTAGAAACTACAAGTGAAGTGGATGGTGTGCAACCTTCCCTCTACCTACAACTTTGAGCAACATTAGTGCATCAATTGTTTGGAGGGAAAATAGCATCACAAGGCACTTTCTGGAGTAGGGGATTATGCAATGGAGGTGCTGGAGCTAGTCCACATGGAATTGTGCGGTCGATGCAAGCCCTGAGCTTTGGAGGCTCTAGCTTCCTCCTTATCTTCATTGATGATTTTAGCCGTTATACTGTTGTGTACTTCCATGCTTCCAAGGACCAGTGTATTGACATGTTCAAGGGGCTCAAGTTCAGAATATGCCAGTCTCAAAATTGACCTCCTACTAATGGGTTTTCCTGTCCCACCTCCATCGCGAAACAAATCTTCATGGTCATCCATGGCTTAGTCATTAAAGTGCTAAAGATGCGGGTTGGTGATGGCATTGACAAGCAGCCTATAGGCATGCATGTCCTTATTTGTCTACTCCTCATATGCCATTGATATAGCTCTACAGGAGATTACATCAGCTGTATCCTTTTGTGGCATTTTCCCTGCCACCACTTGCACTACATCAATGGCCTTTTCTTGTGGAATTAGAGCCGGCTCGTCACCGCTAACCACCTCCCACAAGCCCCCTCTATACTCCTCTAAGAAGAGGTGGGTATAGATCTTCCAAAATGTGAAGTTTGTACAGCCCTTTAGCCTCTCCAAAAGCCGGGTCGTGGTCATGACTCTTGCTGCTACCTCTACTGTTGCTTTTGCTAGAAAGCTATGTGACCAAAAATGGACTTAGATGCTAGCAGACCGGGAATAAAGGAAATTTCATTCCAGTAGTAGAAGATTCAGCTCATAACCATTCAGATGGACTCCTTGAACATGATCATCAATTGGGGATTTGGAAAGGTACATCCTCTTGAATACAAGGTGTGCGGCTACTCTTACTCCAGCTCAAAGCAGCCAAGTTGTAAACATCCCTCTCCCAAACATATGAATAAGAGAGTTATGGGCATTACAAGGTGACTGACTTAATCAAGGAGAAGAGTGTGGAATTGGCCAACCTTGCTTTAGACATGAATCGCAGTCCAAGTGTTGGATCTTTGTGATATTGGGATTGTTGGAAAGCGTGTCTTGAAAGATTTTAGGTCGAGTGGTTGATCATAGGCTTTGGTTAAGGTTTGACTCCAATTCAATGTCATCAAAGTAACAACATGCTCTGGTTAGAATTGACAAAACATAGATCTAATGACAAGTATTGGATCTGTGAAAGGAGAGGATCCTTGGAGTACCATGCATTTGAGTCTGGAAGGGCATGATTTGTGCTTTTGAATGATGGAAGAAGCACTACAAATGATGAAAACATGAATGACTAGAGCTTGGGTAAGTTAGACCTCTCACAAGCCACACCACTCAGCAATGGAGGTCCAGGCTCACTCACTAGTGTCAACAATCTCACACACGGGAGGAAATACTCCTATATATCAGGCTCAGTAATTACACACATCATAGAGAGATAAGAAGATACTCTCATGGCACACTCCTAGTGGTCACATCACTTAAGACACCATGGAAATCCGCCATGCGTCCGTGGCGAGCACACATGCAAGAGAGGAGGTACCTCACCTCACCTGAAAGTTTCAGAGAGGTACCTTTTTCCTAGTCCGTGAGTGGCCCTAACGGTGGCCACCATGGCGCCTCTTGGGCTGGGTCAGAAGGATCTGTCCCCTCCATAACTAGGAAACAGAGATTTTATTACCAAGAAGGATCTCTTATAAGATTGGGCCACCAAGCATAACCTTCATGCATGCTACATTTGTCCGGCTCTAGACACTACAGAGACGCACATCTTGCTGTGTGCCTGCACTGTGTTGTAGACTTCCCGACTCTTAGTCATATCCACTATGTGAGTACCGCTTTGGGAGGAAGGATGTAGATCCAGCCGACCCTCGCACTGGAGATCCCGACCTTATGAGGCTTAGACTTCTAAGCCTCTAAGTACCTCACAACCCTTCAAGAGGAGCAACACATGACTCTAGTCTTGACATTACGCGGCAAGATTTTCCACCTTTTCCCAAAACAAGGAGCACCTGTTGCAGAATATTCAGTTGAGGCGATGGACATTTAGCACCATCTCCTGGATCTTGGCACAGCTTGCTCCATCCTTGAATTGTTGGATGCAGGGATGGCCGTGGTACTACCAATACCGTGGTATACCACGGTTTTGTACCGCGGTATCGCAGTACCGCAGTAATGTTATTTTTTAGGCGGTACCAGTACGGTATCAGTACTCACCTTGAGGGATACCTTTCTTTTATACCGTGGTACCGTACCGTGATATCATACCGTGGTACTTTCTGACTATGGACAAAACAGGCAAGATTGTATTGTTTATAACTGTTTTTAGCCTGTCATTCAGTTCAAAAGTGGATATCCAGAGTTCATTCAGAGTAGGCTTTCCGGGTTTGTTGATTTCGAAACTCAAATACTAGGTTTTACAATCTACGGTACAGAATGAGCCACACTACGACTTGAATACCGCGGTATTTGACCAGTACCGCTGGTAACATGGCACCCAAACCAGTAGTGGTACTGACCCGCCAGAAAGCTAGAGCACCGCAGTACGTATCCTGTGGTACTCAAGTACCGCGGTACTCAATACCGCGGTTTGCCATCCCTGGTTGAAATACCTACTACTGAATCTAGAAGAGAAGTAAAAGGATTTTAGGTATGAAGTATTTCGTTGCCATCCAGTGGTCTATATTAACCTCTCTGTCATCTTTGCTCAGGTGCGCAATTACGAGGACATACCAAAAGGCAAGAACTGTGATGCAATAAACACATCGTCGACCGCATACTCAAACAAGGGTACCTTAGAGAGTGCCGTTACCTTTGCACACGTGGCATACACATAGAGAGTGGGTAGTGGTGTAGGAGGGTGCGACAACATAGGTGCTCGTGGTAGCGGCTACGAGCATGGTTGCAGATCGCAAAGGTGCAGCTTCTACAACGAGGCGGAGCACGTTTTGGCATTGATGTTCCACATTGAATGAGATAGGATGGAAAAGCAATAGCAGTAACAAAAATAGCAGCCACCGCAGCAGCACCAGTGGCAGTAGCCACAAGCCCAGTAGCGGGAGTGGCAGCATCCACAAGAGTCACAATACCCAGTAGCCAGATGGGTCGTGCCAAACCTGCATGGGTCCAGCGTTCTCTCCTAATCTTCAGTTCCTTTTGGCGATGCTTTTGGACTGCCATAGTAGCAGATGCCACTGCCCTCACCCGTGGTTGGACCACCTACGTACCAGGGTCTATACTATGTGCCACCAAACTGTCAATGCGCCGGATAGCAACGGTCTAGAAAATGGGTCCCGACATGGGAGGCCGCCAACCGCTCTTGGTATTGCAACCAAGATAACATGTCACCCTCGAACGAGGGATTCACACTTTAGGTTCGTTTGGTTTGCAACCTCACGAAGTCCGCATGTTGGTCTTTAGTGTCTACCTTTGGTTGGACACTCTGTGAGGAGTCTCAAAGACAATAACTGTAAATGGATGCATGCAAGGTACAGGCTTTTATACTTGCAGAGCTTTGCTAAAGCTTCTGCTTGTAGTGGCTCCACTGGAGCCAACCTCAACCTACAATCCTACTTGGCGCATCCTTAGACCGCCAAGTGTCATCCTCAAGCCAGGCTTTTAGTAAGCTTCATAGAAGCTTCCTGTCTCAGTTTTGGCCACAAAGAAAATTGTGGCCGTTGCGGGGTTTGAACCCGCGATCTCTCGTTTGAGACTCCGGTGCCTATTCAACCATGCCAAAAAGGTATGGTTCCTATGATGAGCCACAGGGGACATACCCATTATGGGCAGTGCATTCCTGGCCCATCTCAGAACACACCAAGGGGACGTATTCCACAGAGCAGTGCATGCCTTGTCTGTATGTGTAGCTAGCCAGCTAGGCATTGGACAAGGTGCATACTATTTCAACAAATCTCCCCCTTGCACCTGTGTCCATCTGGCGCTTACTGGGCACCATCAATGCCTTGGGGCTCACCCTTCCTCTGCCGCACTCCTCATGCCAAATCCACAAATGCCAGCATAGTGCAAGTCGCTCTCCAGCGGCTTGGTCATGCAGTCAGCAAGCATGCTCTTTGTTACGCAGTGCTGTAAGTCCACCACGTTCTTCATGACCAGGTCACGTGAGTAGTGGTAAGGTATGTCGATGTGCTTCGTTCGCCAGGAGATGATCTCGTCTTCAGCCATTGAGATGGCACTCATGTTGTCCACGTGTAGGACCGTGGCATCCTTCTGTGGTACTGTCATTTTGCCAAGGAGGCTGCGAAGTCACTGAGTCTCTTTGCATAACTCAGACAGAGCAACATACTCTGCCTCAGCCGTGGACACAGAAACACAATCCTGCTTCCTGTTGGCCCATGAGATGGCAGCGCCATTCAAGATGCACACGTATCCAGAGGTGGATTTCCTGTCGTCGAGGTTTCCTCCCCAGTCAGCATCGATGTAGCAATGAGGCGAAGGGTTCCGTTCCTTCTTGGCCTCCAAGGATGAGGCCCATGTGACATGTCATCTGCAGGTAGTGCAAGATGCGCTTGACTGCCTGCCAATGTTGTGGCCCGGGGTTGGCCACGAATCTGCTCACTTGTCCCACAGCATAGCAGATGTCCAGACGAGTCCCTACCATGGTGTACATGATGCTACCCACGGCAGACTGGTAGGGGATGTCTTGCAGCTCCCTTTGTTCTGCTTCGTTGCTTGGCGAAATGGAGGCCTTCAGCTTCGTATCGGTCGTCATTAGGGTGCTGACAGGTTTGCAGTCTTCCATGTGGTAGCGCTTCAGTACCTCACCGATGTATTTGGTTTGGTTGAGTTTGACGGTGCCTGCTACTTGGTTGCGGTGGATGGCGATCCCGAGGTAGTACTCGAGAGGACCCATGTCCTTCATCTTGAACCTTTTGCTGAGGTCAGACTTCAGCTCATCTAGCAGCTCGACCAAAGACGAGCAGATGATCAGATCATCCACGTACAGCGCAACCAGCATCAGCCCTCTACCATCATCGCGCACGTACATGCTCAGATCACTCTGGCAATGCGCAAAGGAGAGACCGGTCATGAAACCGTCCATCTCTTTGTACCACATCCTTGGGGCCTGTTTCAGCCCGTAGAGCGCTTTCACCGACTTGCACACCTTGCCCTCGGGAGCCTCGACTCCTTCGGGCACCTCCATCAGCACTTCCTTGTCAAGCTTCCCATAAAGAAAAGCTGTCCTGACGTCCATCTCATGTATCTCCAGGTTCTTTGCGGCTAAAATGCCAAGGAGAGAGCGGGTGGAGGCAAAGGTCACGACAGGTGCGAACGTCTCATCGTACTCGGAGCACAGGCGTTGAGAGAACCCCTTAGCCACTATCCTTGCCTTGAACTTGTCGATGTTGCCGTCTTGCTTCTTCTTCACTCGGAGGACCCACTTGGATCCCACCACGTGGGCCTTGGCGGGTCTATCCACCAGCACCCACGTGCCGTTCTCAGCAATGGACGCGAGCTCGCTGTCCACTGCCTCCTTCCATTTGGCCGCATCTGGGCCATTCATGGCCTCTACCACTGTGGATGGCTCTCCCTGAGCCATGCACGACCAGTTAAGGCCAGTCCAATAATCCTCATACCGCAAAGGTGCTTTCTTTGGTCGCAAACTGCGTCGGGGTGCTGGTGCGGCTTCTTGCTTTGGTGCTGGTGCTTCCATAGGTGGTGGTTTGTCGTCGTCGTCGTCGTCGTCAGAAGAGTCGTCAGACTCCAAGTCAGACTTGGAAGATCCGGACGCCTCGGCATCTGCATCCATGTCTGATGATGCGTCATCCTCCGCATCTACTCTGCCATTCCCACCATTTGCTGGCAAAGCGAGCCAGTTGTTGGGTGCTTGGTCTCCGGACTCAAGCAACACTATCATTCTCCACTCTCCCGCTTTGGGAGCGAGGATCGGGTCCAGCAGCTCTCCCTTTTCAAGGGTGCGTTCGTCAAAAACGACGTCGCGGCTCCTCACGAGCTTGCCTGCTGCCTGGTCCCAAAGCCGATAGGCTTTGTGTGATGTGTCGTACCCAACCATGACGCACTTCCTAGAACGTGCGTCCAGCTTGCCTCCACCTTCTCCCGACTGGATCTTTACCCATGCAGTTGACCCAAGCACCTTCAGATGAGATGCGTTGGGTTTCTTTCCCGACCATGCTTCCTGTGGGGTCTTCAGCTGCTTGTCCTGCTCCTTTCCACACTTCCGCAAGGCGGTTGCTGGTGTGAGATTCAAGAGGTAGCAGGCCGTTGTTGCTGCCTCTGCCCAAAAGCGAGGTGGGAGCTTAGCGTCGAAGAGCATACTTCGCACCATGCCGAGTAGGGTCTGGTTCATCCTATCGGCAACGCCGTTGCTTTGGGGGTTGTATGGGGTGGTTTTCTCGTGACGGATGCCATGATGCTTGAGCCAAGGCTTGTATGCCTCGTACTCACCCCTGTTGTCACTTCGGAGCGTCTTCACCTTCTTTGATGTTTGCCGCTCCACCATGGCGACAAACTCGAGGAGCTTCTCCTTGACCTCTCCCTTTGTTTTGAGGAAGTAGATCCACAACTTGCGGCTGTGATCATCAATGAAGGTCAGGAAGTACTTGCGTCCTCCATTAGACGGTGTGCGGAAGGGTCCACACACGTCACTGTGTATGAGTTCCAATACGTCCTCCGCTCGTTGACATCCTCTCCCAAACTGCTTCTTCTTTGCCTTCGCTTGGAGGCATGGTTCACACAATGCACACCCTCCGCCATGCTTCATGGTGCACCCTTCCATTCCTCGGACTACCTCTTGCTCCTGCATCTTCTGTAGCGTGCTGTTGGCCACATGGCCAAATCGCCGGTGCCACAACTCAGCGTCAGTGTCCTTGGTTGATGTTGTGGCCGTAGCGGTCACCGGCGGTGCATCCTTTGGCTCCGGTGCCACTATCTTGGTCGCACATGCGAGTCCCTCATCCGACGCCTTGGTGACTTTGTTTTGAAGCACGTAGAGGCCGTCGACTCTTGGAACTTGAAGCATGAGGTCATCTTTGGTGTACGAAATCTGGATGTCCTCGTTTTTTAGGGCCACCGCTTCCTTGTTGGTGAACACCACTGTCATGTTGTTGTCGGTGATTTGTGAGACGGACAGCAAGTTGGGTGCAAAGGAGGGCATGTACACCACCTTTTGAAGGTTGACTGCCTTCTCCGCACCATTCACGTTGAACGTGATCACCTTGTCCCCTTCGCCCATGGCTTGGAAGATGCCGCCGTTTGCACACTTGATGCGCATGACAGATTCGGCCATGGAGACAAATCCACTCTTCTCTTTTGATGAGTGGTGGTTGGTGCCCGAGTCAAGGGC
>SZWC01010729.1:3339-39651 GCA_023375785.1 Penium margaritaceum | reverse complement strand
AATGCCCCGGGCCTAAGGATCGCTGCGCCCTTCATGGGCAGCCCCCTAGCCATCATGTTGGTGAGCTCCTTCTTCTCCTTTCCACCTTTGCTCCCGCCTTCTTTCTTGGGACTACGGCAGTCCCTAGCCCAGTGCCCAGCCTTGCCACAGTTGTGACAGTTGCCGGGCTTCTTGGAACTCTTCTTGCCAGTGTTGCCTTTCCCTCCACTGCCACCGCTTCCGCTGTTGCCTTGACTGGAGCGAGAGCTTGCACCTTGTCCACCAAAGCAAGAGACATAGGCTGAAATGTTTGCCTCACTACCAATGCGTCGCATGGACTCGTTGCGGACATGTTCGGCGACAGCCTCGTACGTCAGATCTGCTTCCTTCCAACTGCCAAATACGGTGATCAATGACCCCCACCTTTCCGGCAGCGCCGTTAGAAGGATCATGGCATGCATGTTGGAGTCGAGCTTCCATCCCATTTGCTGGACCTCTTGCAGCACGTTGTCGAACGACTGCAAGAATGCGGGTATCGATTCTCCTTCGCTCACCCTCATCGACATCAACCGTTGGAAGATGAAGAGTCGGTTTTCTAGGGCGTTCGGTTGATGCACGCGTGAGAGCTTTGCATAGGCCTCGGCAGCCAACGTGCATCCAGTGATGTGGAAGTGTTGAGTCTCGTTGATGGACGTCACAAGAATGGCGAGAGCCATGTTGTTCGTCATCTTCCATGCTGCAAGGTCAGCCGCATGCGTCGTTATGGTCGCATCGGCAAGTGCTGTCTCGATCCCTTTTACGATGTCGAGGTGGCCAAGCACGTTCATGACAATCTCAAATTTCCATTTCCACAAGGGAAAACCTGTCCCCGTGAATTTGGACATACCCGCCTCAAGGCGGGCTGGAGTCGGATCCGCCATTTTTGGCGGTTGTTCGTCTTCTCTGCTTCACTGCTACTTTGCTTCGTTGAGGCCGATGAGGCTGATGAGGCTGCTGTCTGCGACTGTTGTCAAAGGTGCAATTGGTTCCGTTGCATACCCCTCCAGCCGATGATCGCCTAAGGCAATGGTGTCGTCGTGAGGGAACGGACTCGTGGTCGTACCACCTTCTTAAAAGGGGTAGAGCTTAATCCCGTTGGGGCTCGAGGGTCTTGTTCAACATGGACAGAGCTGTTCCTCGTCCCCTAGTCCGCCACGTGTGCACACCCTACCTGAAGAAGCCGATGGAGCCGATGGAGCAGATGGAGCCGTGTGATGGTCGTGTCCCTCTTGTACCTGTGCGCCCTGCAAGACCACGCGCTAGTCGGCCTTGGAAGCGTGCCTTAGAACCAGAAGTGTGGGCCCATAACCCTTTGTCAATGTGCCGGATAGCAACGGTCTAGAAAATGGGTCCCGACATGGGAGGCCGCCAACCGCTCTTGGTATTGCAACCAAGATAACATATCACCCTCGAACGAGGGATCCACACTTTAGGTTCGTTTGGTTTGCAACCTCACGAAGTCCGCATGTTGGTCTTTAGTGTCTACCTTTGGTTTGACACTCTGTGAGGAGTCTCAAAGGCAAGAACTGTAAATGGATGCATGCAAGGTACAGGCTTTTATACTTGCAGAGCTTTGCTAAAGCTTTTGCTTGTAGTGGCTCCACTGGAGCCAACCTCAACCTACAATCCTACTTGGCGCGTCCTTAGACCGCCAAGTGTCATCCTCAAGCCAGGCTTTTAGTAAGCTTCATAGAAGCTTCCTGTCCCAGTTTTGGCCACAAAGAAAAGTGTGGCAGTTGCGGGATTTGAACCCGCGATCTCTCGTTTGAGACTCCGGTGCCTATTCAACCATGCCAAAAAGGTATGGTTCCTATGATGAGCCACAGGGGACATACCCATTATGGGCAGTGCATTCTTGGCCCGTCTCAGAACAGACCAAGGGTGACGTATTCCACAAAGCAGTGCATGCCTTGTCTGTATGTGTAGCTAGCCAGCTAGGCAATGGACAAGGTGCATACTATTTCAACACAAACATGAGCGTCCCCACACCTGTTCTGACGTGGGCATAACGTGTTTATGTAGAGACAACCGGGCCTGAGTAGCCTCTGGCGCTTCCACTCGGATTGGGCTCAGCAGTTCCAATGGAGATCCAGCTACCTGAGGCAGCCATCATGCGGTAACCATCAGGTCAGCAACTAGGAAAAACCAATATCACGACGATTCATGCCCTTCCCATGAATGAATGGCTATTTGACACTACTTCACCACATAATTTTTCTATGCATTGCTAACTGTTTGTTGCCTTGCATGCCATGTATGATGTAGACGGGGTGAAGACTAGGTCTGCCAAGACCTTGAAGGTTGAGGGGGTGGACATTGTTGTGCTATAGACAACGGATGGAGTTTTGTGGACGACTGGTATACTTTACGTAGTCCGGTTGAAAGTCAATCTGTTGTCTGAGGAAAAGTTGGAAAAGCACACAAATATGTCCACTATAGTGCAAAAATAGTGTTGCATGCTCTTTGATGCTATTGGTGCTCTGTTGGCTGACGGGCCATTACACGTTGACATGCTCTACCTTCTTACACTCTTTCCCCTTGTACAGGCACACTCATACCAACCGCAAGTGCACACTGTGAAAGCCACGGATGCAAAGCACACCGACCGTGTCCACCGCCAATTAGCGCACATCAACATTAACTCTGTCACAGACATGTTGAAGCATGTTCTTGCATATGGTCTCTTGTCCACGGACCATGCACATGGCCTCAAAGACAAAGCATGTTTACAATGTCATGAGGAGAAGGCACACCGACAGAATTTCCCCACGTCCATGAGGAAAACCGCTTCTCCTCTTGCCTTGGTTCATGCGGATATTACAGGACCCATGCCCGTGTCCTCCCTCCAATAAGAATCTCTGTATATCTTGATGCTCACAGATGACTAGAGAGGAAAATCATTACAGCACACTATCGCATGACAGGCTTCGGTGAGGCACAAGTCTTCCTTGGCATGCCCATCATCAGGGACCGAATAACACGGATGTCTACATTACATTGTGTTAGCTACTGAGCTAACCACCTCCGGCAATGAAGCCACGAAACCGAAAAGCTCACAAAGGTTTTTACAACTTCTTCCTTTGCAGGTATGTGTCGTGCACCCCAAACTTAATCAGGCATACACTTCACCTTCAAGAGTAATAACGCATTAGCATTACATCTCAAGAAGAGCTCAAGTCGTCAATACGCAAGAGAACATCAAGCAAGGGTTAAATGATCAGCATGCAAGACAAGTCCTTTTATAGTTGTCTGTCCAGTCCTAGAACTCAAAAGCACATTCCTGAGAACTGGCTTGACCGTGCCACATCACCAAGAGACTTGCGCTGTGGGCTTGACACATAAGCATCCTTGTGCCAAGGTGACTGATCAGCAGTGTTACTTCCCAGAAACAACAGACTTTCCTTCTTGGAAGCTTCCAAAACAACCAACATGTGCATGGAGCCAGGACCGAACTCATGACCTCTCACTTGGCCGAATCAACAAAATGGCCAAATTAACCACTCACCTACATGGTGTACTCACAGGTCATATCTTACATGAGACAGAGCATAGTTAAGTCACCCTACAACAAATCCAGGGGTCATACCTACAGAAGGGGCAGAGCATTCCTGATCCGTCGTACAAGACTGAACAAGGGGCAAAAACATTCAACAAATATCTCCCTTGCACCTTGTGTCAGTTTCTATCATCATTCTTCATCACTTGCATTGACCATGCCGATACCTTGCCTGCCCGCCTGGTGGAGATCCTTGTCCAATGGCTTTGTAAGCATGTGAGCCCGGTTCAGCTTGGTGCCGACATACTCCAGCTCCACTGTCTGCTTGTAGACCAAGTCCCGAGCAAAGTGGTAGCGAATCTCGATGTGCTTTGTGCGCCTGGACAGAACTGGGTTCTTGGACATGTCAATCGCGCTCATGTTGTCAATCTTGATGATTGTTGCCATTGCCTGTGGTGCCTTCATCCCAGAGAGCAAGCTGCAAAACCACTGCACCTCTTTACACACCTTTGCTAATGCAATGTACTCAGCTTCAGCTGTTGATAGAGAGACACACTCCTGCTTGCGACTCGCCCAACTGATAGCACCTCCATTTAGCATACACACAAAGCCGGAGGTGGATTTTCAGTCGTCGATATTGCCTCCCCAGTCAGCGTTGGTGTAGCACATGAGACGGAGTAACGCGGATCGAGCGATGCCTCCAAACTGGAGTCCCACGTGTCGCGTCCCCTTAAGATAGCGCATGATGCGCTTCATTGCCTGCCAGTGCAGTGGACTAGGATTGGCCACAAACCGGCTCACCTGCCCAACAGCATGGGCTATATCTAGCCAGGTGGCAACCTTCGCATACATCAGACTGTCCACTGCAGACTGAAATGGGATGCCCAGCATGTCAGTTTTCTCCGCTTCGTTGGATGGTGACATGGAGGTGGAGAGCTTGAACTCTGAGCTCATGGGTGTGCTGGCAGGCTTGCAATCTGCCATATCATATCGTTTAAGGATGGAGTCGATGTACTTTGTCTGGTTCAGGCTTATGGTACTTGCGGCACTGTCACGCTTGATGGGAATGCTAAGGTAGAAGGTAAGAGGACCCATAACCTTCATCTTGAACGTGCTACTCAGCTGCCCCTTGAGATCGTCTAGCAGCTGCATTGAAGAAGAGCACAGAATCAGGTCATTGACGTACAAGGCGACCAACATAGTCCCTTTGTCGCTCTCATGCACATACATGCTAGGGTCGTTGTCGCAGTGTATGAAGGACTCCTTGGCCATGAATGTATCCATCTCTTGGTACCAAGGTCTTGGCGCTTGTTTTAGCCCATAGAGCGCCTTCACCAACCTGCAAACCTTGCCCTCGGGTGCATCAACCCCCTCTGGAACCTCCATCAGCACCTCCTTGTCAAGTTTGCCGTAATGGAAGGCTGTCTTGACATGCATCTTGTGGACCTCCATGCTCTTGGCAGTAGCAATGGCAAACATTGACCGGATGGAAGCAAACGTCACAACGGGAGCAAACGTCTCACCGTACTCTACGCCAGGCCGTTGAGAGAACCCCTTTGCTACCACCCGTGCCTTCTACTTGTCTATCTTACCATCCTATTTCCTTTTTACTTTCAGCACCCACTTAAACCCCACAACATGAGCACCAGCAGGTCTGTCCACCAGGACCCATGTCCCATTCTCCTCAATGGAGCTGAGTTCACTGCGAATTGCTTCATCCCACTTAGCTTTGTCAGGCCGCGCGAGTGCCTCTGCGACAGATGTTGGCTCCTCTTGAACCAGGAATGAATAGTTGAAGCATGTCCATTCACCCCTATCTGCATCGTAATGCTGCCGAGGAACTTTCAGACGTGAACTACTACTACTCCTTGGACCTGCTGGCTGTTGCTGTTGATGTAGAGGCTGGAGGTTTGTTTTGTCGTCGATGGGGGGAGAGGTATCCTCCTCATGGTCTCGAGGATCAGATACGTTGGACTCAGAGGCTGATTCCTCGGAGTCATCTTCATCAGCCTCTCTCCCTGTTGTAGTACCCAGCCCATGCCATTGTGCTGGTGCTTCGTCTCCCTCCTCAAGAAGAGTGAGCCACTCTCCCTGTTTTGGAGTTTTCTCAAGTTCAAGAAGCTCTCCCTTACTCACTGAACGTTCGTGGAAATCCGCGTCTAAGCTGCGGATGACCTTCTTAGCTCCTAGGTCCCACATTCTATAAGCTCTGTGGGTAATGTCATAGCCGATGAAAATACCCTTTTGTGCTATTGCACTGAGCTTTCCAGAACCCTCATCCGCCTGGACCTTGGCAAAGCCGGTGCAACCGAACACCTTGAGATGGGAAGCGTCCGACTTCGTGCCCTACCATGCTTCTTGAGGTGTCTTCAGCTGCTGTGTCTGCTTTTTCTTGCCTCTCCTTTGCAGAGCTGCTGGAGGTGTGAGGTTCACAAGATACGTAGCCCTGCTTGCTACTTCAGCCCAGAACCTAGGAGGCAGCTTGGCGTCAAAGAGCATGCACCTTGTCATGCCAAGGAGGGTCTGATTCATCCTCTCTACTATGCCGTTCCTTTGAGGTGAGTGGGGAGTAGTTTTCTGGTGTTCAATGCCCTTTGTCTTGAGCCACTCCCTGCAGGCTTGGTACTCCCCCCCATTATCCGTCCTGAACGCCTTCACCTTCCTTCCACTCTGTCGCTCGACCAAAGCGACAAAGGCTTGCAGATTCTCCTTCACCTCACTTTTATTTTTGAGAAAGTATATCCAGACCTTGCGGCTGTTGTCGTTGATGCATGTGAGGAAATATCTGCTGCCTCCATTGGACGGTATGCGAAAGGGACCACAACCGTCAGAGTGGATGAGGTCAAGGGGTACGAGAGCACGCGTACCATTATGCTTGAAAGGTTTCTTCTAGGCCTTGCCTTGAAGGCATGGCTCACACAAGATCCTAGCTCCATCCGCCTCATCACCTAGCTCCATCCCATGCACTAGCTCGTGCTTATCCATGAGTACCAATGTGAGATGAGCCACGTGCCCAAAGCGCCTGTGCCACAGGTTCTCTGATGATGTGCATTGGTTAGAATGAACAGCCTCGGTGGCTGCATTTGCTTCTGGTTTTGTTGCCGAATCTTCTGCTGCCACTGCTTTTGCTGCTCCAACATGTCCTTCGTCATCAAAGTCTACATCGCTGCTCTCCTCATCATCAATCCTGGCCGAAGTTCAGCCGTTGATGTTGTCATCTTGGTCTGAAAGACGTAGAGTCCATCAATGTGAGGGACCTGTTCAACAACCTTCTTGGCAGGGTAGGAAATGTTGATGCCCTTGGTAGGGACTATCACTACTTCCTTCTCTGTAAAAACAACTGTCATGCCATGGTCAGTTCTCTTAGAGATAGAGAGCAGGTTGGCTGTGAAGGAGGGCAAGTAGACTACCCCCTCTAGCTTGAGGTCGGAGTCCGTACCGTTGACACCCACTGTGACCAGCTTGTCACCAATCCCCTCAGCTACATCAACCTTGCCATTGGCGACTCTGAAGTTTTATTGCATGGAGCAAAAGAGATGAAGTCTCTCCTCTCATAAGTGGTGTGCTCGTTTGTGCCCGAGTCAAGGCCGTAAGCTCCTGGCCTGAGTATCGTCCTCCCTTTGCTGGAGGCACACTCGGCCATCAAGCTTGTGGGATCCTTCCCACCATACCCCCCTCGTCATTCATCCTCGTCTCCTCCCTCCTTCTTGGGTGCCCGGCACTCCCGAGCCCAGTGTCCAGCCTTATCACAGTTATGGCAGTTTCTTTGATACTTTGAACCCCTTCCACTATTGCCGATGCCGTTGTTTCCCTCGTATCCAGAGGAGGAGGTATTGAGAAAGATACCGCTGCTTCGTGAGGCAAAGGCAGCCATGTTTGCTTCACTACTGCTACAACGCATGGCTTCATTCCGCATGTACTCCGAGACGGTGGTGTAGGAAGCTTGTTCTTCAGTCCACCCTCCAATCACTATGATCATGGGAACCCAGCTCTCCGGCAGCGTTGTCAAAACATCATGGCCTGCATATCGGATTTCAAGTCCCATCCCATGCAGTTGGCTTGTTGCAACAGCGTCTCAAACTTCTGCATAAAGGCGGAGACATCTTCCACTTCACCAAGCCTCATACTGATGAGGTTCTATAGAATGAAGAGACGGTTGGCAAGTGACGAGGACTGAAACACCTTGCCCAGTTTGGTGTATGCCGCGGCTTTCATTGTACATCCGCTGATGTGTGAGAGGACTGAGGGTTGCATGGAGGACATTAGAACGGCAAGAGCCTTCTTGTTGAGCTTGACCCATGCCATAAGGTTAGCACCCTCCTCCTTTGGTGCTGGGATACTTTTGTCGAAATATCAAAGCAAGTCTCTATCATCCATGATGATCTCAAACTGCCACTTCCAGAGCGCAAACCCCTCTCCATCAAACTTGAGGATGGGAGAATGATTCCTTGGTTCCCCTGTCCCTGTCATCCCTACACCTACAACTACTACAGCTACTGCACCTGTTGTTAATGCAATGCACCTGTGTTTGAGGCCGGTGTAGGCTGTTGGTGAGAAGAGGCAACTGCTGGCCCTGTTCACGTTGGCCGATGCAAGCAGATGTAGGCTGATGTAGGCTGATGTAGGCTGATGTCAGCTCCCAACGCAGAAAGGTGCAGATGTGTTGCATTCCCCTCCGGCTGATGATTGGCCTGCAAACAGAGAGGATGGGTGAGAGCGAAGGCGCTCTCACTGCTTGTGACTCTGGCGGTTGCGTGCGTGAAACTTCTCTAACCAGAGGAGTGGGCCCATAACCCTTTGCTAGCTACTGAGCTAACCACCTCCGGCAGAGAAGCCGCAAAACCAAAAAGCTCACAAAGGTTTTTACACCTTCTTCCTTTGCAGGTATGTATCGTGCACCCCAAACGTAATCAGGCATACACTTCACCTTCAAGAGTACTAACGCCTTAGCATTACATCTCAAGAACAGCTCAAGTCGTCAATACGCAAGAGAGCATCAAGCAAGGATTAATTGATCAGGATGCAAGACAAGTCCTTTTATAGCTGTCGGTCCAGTCCTAGAACTTGAAAGCACATTCCTGAGAAGTGGCTTGACCTTGCCACATCACCAAGAGACTTGCGCTATGGGCTTGACACATAAGCATCCTTGTGCCAAGGTAACTGACGAGCGGTGTTGCTTTCCAGAAGCAACGGACTTTCTCTCTTGGAAGCTTCCAAAAGAACCAAGATGTGCATGGAGCCAGGATTGAACTCATGACCTCTCACTTGGCCAAATCAACAAAATGGCCAAGTTAACCACTCACCCACATGATGTACTCACAGGTCATATCTCACATGAGACAGAGCATAGTTGAGTTATCCTACAACAAATCCAGGGGTCATACCTCCACAAGGGGCGGAGCATTCCTGATCCGTTGTATAAGACTGAACAAGGGGCAATCATATTCAACACATTGAGAAAGTTTCATTGCTCATCTGACTACTCACTTTCAACATCTAGTACAAAATCTCCCAGGAAAACATTCCCCCATGAGCCCTGATGTTAATGCACACCTGTTGGATGTACGCACTATTGACTATGGACGTGACACTGACCCTACAGTGTACTGACAGATTACTGGCAGCTTGTCCTACCTTGCCTCTACAACACAACCTGATATCTGCTATGCAGTCAATGTCTTGGTGCATTTTGGCCAGCAACCATGCAACACACATTACAAGGCATTGCTCAAGCTGTTTGATTATGTGTTGGACATGTCTAGGATTCATCTGGTGTTTCCTCTTACATCAAGCCGGCTGTTTGATGGGTACTGTGAGAGTGACTATGCTTGTGATCGTAAGACTCGTAGCCATGGTGGTTATGTGTTTTGAGTGTGGGATTCTACAATGTCGTGGTGAATTGTAAAGTATTTGTATGTAGCACGCAGTGTGGCTGAAGCTGAGCACATGGCACTTGGGGAGGCCGCATGTTAGGGCATTTGGCTTACACGTCTGCATAAAGAAGTAGGAATGGTGGCGCCTGGTGCACCACTACATAGATATATATCTGCTGCTCACTGCATCACTACCAATGATGGTGTGTTGCACCCACACTTTAAGCAAATGAATGCAGAATATCACTTCATGTAGGAAGCAATTAAATTAGGCATCATTCGTGCCTGCTCCATTAGTGGCGATGTCCAACTTGCTGAATTTCTCACCAAAGCCTTGCCCTCACTGCATGAAAAAGTGCACCAACTAGGCTGCCTGCCTATTACACTCACGTGCAAGGGGGCGTGGTAATCCCTATGTCTATATTAACCCATTATTGTGGCTGTGAGTATGCAGGGCATGCTGGCTCAAAGAGTGGAGGTGACGCACCATGAGCGCGACATTGTGGCGGTTGTCCTCATCACCTCTGGAACTCGTGCCCTCGTGTGGTCATCTCCACTTTGGCAACATAGCCTGATGCAGCCCAGATTGTCTAGAGGCTGAACCTTACATGCAGTGTTTACCATCTTAAGACACCTAGATTAGTCCCTCCACTGGATGTTTTCAGGGCCAATGTAGGTTGCTAGATGTGGTTTGTCTCGTAACTTGATTTGGGTAATCCAAGTCTAGGAACCCCCTTTTGAGGGGCAAGCGAGGGCTTCGCCCTTGTTTTGCACTTTGGGAAAGCAAGTTTCACTTGCTAGCCAACGGGTGGGACTCGGCTAGTGAGCCGCATCTGTAAGAGCTTGATGGGCTCTTTCTAGCAAAACTAACAAGGCTCCCATGTATCCTAGACTCTAGCGCACATATACCTTGACCGAAAATCATGGGACTTATTCCAAATTGTTTATTTTTCATTTCACACTCTTAGAATGAAATCCTAAGATCAAAGACCTTCTTGGATCTTTCTCCCATCAAGTCTTGACCATTGACCTCTTGCCATTTTCTCCACTCCGGTCAAGGCATCAAGCTGTCGCCCATGGTGACCGCGACTCTGGCGGTCGATGACCCCCGGAAACCTCATAATAATTATGTATCTCAGTCCGACGTTTGGAATTTCCTGAAACTTGGACCATCAACATTTCTCCACCTGATTTTTTCAATGGTAAATTCAGATTTGCGATCTGAGTAGGCCCATGGTGGTTTTCTGGAACTTGTGTTTGTGGAATTGGAATTGAGTCAGATGGCACAGTTCCCTACATGGGTGGACACAACAAGGACATTACAAACACATTTAGCTAGTGTTAACATAAATTTCCCTGCAATTGAGAATATGCCGTGACAACTCGCCAAATGGAAGAGAAAGGGAGTGAGTCGCAAAATCAGGCCCGAGAAGGAGGTGATCAGGGTCATCCACGGAGGATATCTTGGTTGACCGTGGAATGATTCATGAAGCCGAGCAGTAACGCTGGCTCTTGCAATTGAGTGCAAGGATAGTAGTTGGAGGAGCAGTGGCATTGACTATGCGGAGAAGTGAGCAGAAAAGGGAAGGAGCAGTTCTCGCTCAAGATGCATGAGGAGAAAAGGGTGGAAAGGAGGCGTAGCCTAGGTGTGCGGTAGTGTAACAAAGAGACGAGCGGCTCCAAAGTAGAGGTGTAGTGAAAATCAGTTAGGCGGAGGGAAGGTGGGAAAGAAAGAGCGGAAGCAGCAAACTAAGGGATGCACAAGAAAAAAACGCAAGAAACCAGTCCACCTGTTGATCTAGACCAGGAGTAAGGAAAGGCAAGGAACTAGGGAAAATGGAATGTCTCAAGTTTGCCGGTGACCCGCCTGCATAACTTGGTGAATCACAAAAGACCAAGAGTGGAAGAAGAAGAGGGGACATTGATGGGAAGAAAGATGGACAGAGGTTGAGGGATGGTAGGATGGGATGGGACGGAAGAAGGAATGAATACCCTTTGTATCATATGTGTATATGGGAAGAGACCCGTAGGGCGGTATGCGCGTGATGATTCGTCACAGTATATTTGGCTGCCATAGTTGTTAATGTGTTGTATGATCCTTAAAATAACTCTTGTGTCAGTTGGCTCCAACTTCAATGGATTCATTTGCCAAATTCTAGCTTTTATTTGCTCAATTGTTATCCCATTTGCAACTCATAAATCTTTGGGCTTTTGGATGTTCTCGAGACTTCACCTGTGCTTGTGTGTGGGCTTGGACTTGCTGAGGTGGGACCTTAGGGATCACGCAAAGTGGTCTTTGAGTGAAGAGTGGCGTAGAAAAAATCCAACCTATGGAGTGAAGTGACTTACACAAGAGAAAGGTTGAAGAGACAGAGAACTGAACACATGTTTGTGAGTGTAAAACTTTCCCAGAGTCTTCTATGGTTCCATTTCAAAACTGAGAACCTAGCATAGATAATCTTAAATTCAAGTGTTGGAGAGACCATGCACCAAGAATGACAGAATGCATGCTTGCTAGAGGGCCGGAAAGGATGTG
The DNA here is from genome assembly GCA_023375785.1 of Penium margaritaceum. Lineage (NCBI taxonomy): Eukaryota > Viridiplantae > Streptophyta > Zygnematophyceae > Desmidiales > Peniaceae > Penium > Penium margaritaceum. The sequence goes on along the minus strand of SZWC01010729.1, from coordinate 27,728 downwards.
AGAGATAAGTGTCAAGAGTCATAACCAGGGGTAGGTACTAGTTAGTAATTCAATAAGAAAGATTTTTGCAGAACTTGTCGAGAGAAAAGAAAAGAAGTTAGGAGGAGAACCGGATCAGTTGGATGGCATAAATATGAAGTGAAGGAGGTCAGAGTGAAAGGACGAATTAGAGGCGTAAGGCTCAATTCTGCAAAGACTAGGCAGATTAGCCGAAACCCATCAGTTCGGTGCATAGAAGGAGACTAGAAAAATCCACGAAGTAGCATCAATACCAGCACGGACATTCCATTGAAAGTAGAAAGGTGACATGGGCACGATAAATCAGTGAGCATGGCAAAAATTGGGATAACAATGTTAACGGTGCGGTGAACGTGGATTGTTTCATGCTATTGGACTAGTGCGACTGCATTCGTGACCTTCAAATTCAGTTGTGCATGTCGACAGCTAGCTACATCCACCATACTGTGTGGCCTATCACCCAGTCCATAGGACATCCTAGAGTAAGGTACTAGTTGTCGCAACACAGAGACTAATCAGGGTCCATTATGAGTAAGTATCGCAAACACGGAGGGATCTCAAGTGCAGTCCACATGAGGTGACGGTGAGCGACAATGGATTTGTACCAAGATCTGGTTCTAGGTGCAGTTCTGGTGAGCTCACGTCGTTCCTGTGTACAAGATGGGAAGATCACATCAAACCAGAAAGTGTGGGCAACGTATTTAGCAGGGCCTATCGTACGACATGCCGTTCACAGCAACAGCAGATGCCAAACAACACAACTTAGGAGTGTTTCTAGGAGGTGAGTAACATGGTCGAGCTCCTAGAGGAACTTTTGTTGCCAGCTGGCAAGACAAGTGTACCAATGTGGTATGTAGCGACGGTGCATGCTGGAGCAAGACAAGGAAGGGAATCATCAGGAGGACGCAATGCAACCTGTTGGAATTTGTGGTCCAACTGGACACGACGCAACCATAGTTGGAAGAAGTAATGTAGCCTGGAGGGAACACTTTCTTGCATGTTTCCGCTCTCTCGGTGTACTACATGCAGGAGCAAATGGATGTGATGCAACAAGACAACGTGTCAGTCCCACCGGCATCCACACCTATCCCTAGCATGCAGCAACAGCAATAGTCAGGAGCCATGCAACCTGACAGGAGCCACTTCTTACATGCTTAGGCCCCGTCGATGTACCAGATGGAAAAACAGAGGGACACGATGCAGCAGGGCAAAATGTCAGTCTTGTCCGCTTCCGTGACACCCAACCTCAGCATGCATCAGCAGCAACTGTCAGTTTTGAGGCAGCTTGGAGGGAACTCCTCATTGGTTTCTGCCTCCATAGTATATCAGGCGGAGAAACAAGTGGACATGATGTAGTAGGAAAGAGTATCAGTCATGCCACCTTCTGCGATACCCGTCCCTAGTATGCAGAAAGAGCAACAGTGAGGAGCGATGCAGACTGGCGGGAATCCCTTCCCCAGGGTATTTTCTACCCCGGTGTACCTGAGGCAGTATCAGGAGGACATGATAAAACAAGGCAGAGTATCAATCCCACCGGATTCTACGCCACCTATTTAAAACATGCAGCAGCAGCAAAATTCAAGAGCAATGCAGCCTGGCGGGAGTCACTTCCTATAGGTTTCTTTCCCCATGGTGTACAAGACACAACAATAGGTGGACAAGATATGGGAGGGAAAAATGTCACTACCGCCGGCTTCCACAAGACCCATCTCCAGCATGCAAGAGCAACAATAGTCTGGAGTGATGGAGCCTGGTGAGAATCCCTTTCCACCGGGTTTTTCTCCCCCAATGTGCAAAATGTAGCAACAGGTCGATGTGATGTAGCCAGGAGGAGTGTCAAATTTTCAGAGTTATGCCTCACCTATTCCTTGATTGAAGTAATAGTAACAGTCGGGTGCAATGCAACCTAGCAGGAGCCATTTCCCGCAGGTCCCCCCTTTCAGATGTACCAAATGTAGTAACCAGGGAACGAGATACAACAGGGAAGAATGTCGGTCCCGCCAGCTTCTATGACACCCATCCCTACCATGTAATTAAAACAATAATATGGAGCAATGCAGCCTGGCAAGAATCCCTCACCGCAGGTTTCTGCCCCTTGCTGTACCAGATGTAGTAGTAGGTGGACGTGATGTAGCAGGGCGGCATGAAAATCCCGCTCTCTCTAGCACGTGGCACACCCAAGAGTAAGGGTCTTTACCAGCAAGGGATGACAGTAAAACCTGGGTCTTTTGTCTCCATGGGTTCCGCACGATTATGTCCGGACCCCCATCCACACTGAATACTGCCATTGAACAACGGAGTAGTGAGTGGAACGTACAAACACCAGGTAGCATCTTGGAACCTACCTTTTCATTGCGGAATGCAACCAAATGCCAGCAATCAACCATAGCAACCAACAACCATGCAACTCCTGGGAAAACAAAATCTCCAGCTCCCTCAGCCCAGCAGTAGACAACAACAGACACAGCCAATGAGTTTCCCCTACTCTGTATTCCTCCGACAGACAGCAAGCCCATCTTCTGTGATGCCTCCAATTGGGATATCTCCCACACAGCCAAAGTAGGTGGGCCCCGCTCTTAGGACTGCTTAACAACTCCATCGCGGCCAGCGATTTCGGTCGACCGGATACCATAGGGCCATTTGAATCTAAGTGGACTCACGTACTCTGCACCGCTTCTAGTGGGTCAGAGCTGGACCTCTCCTTCACACATTTACCAGGTACACCAGACCTAGACCTCCCCTTCCGTGAGTGGGCCCAGTTTGCCCTTGCAGGATCCAATTCCAATGATTCCAGATCATGGCAGGCACAGTTAACTAGAACATGGTGCCTTTCCCATAGTTCATCCACACAGATTCTGCTTATATGCCACGGCGAGACACCTTCAAAGGAGCCCCGGGTGATGGCCCTTGGTAATGGCTGCATCAAATCATCCTCTAGGCTACCATTGGATACATTCTTGTTGATCTTTCATACATGAAAGAGGTACTCTGCGGCTGACTGGTGCAACGTCCAGAAACCATTCACATCACATGAGAACTTTGGCCGTGCTCTCATTGCGCATTTCAAGCCACTCACCATGGAAGAAGCCTTGTTCATGATCAAGAAGGATGACATCCAACGCAATATGGACCAGTTCTTATTATGGTCCATGATTGCCAAGGGTCCAAAGGGAGAGGGCTTGCCACTATGGGTGCTCTTGAAAAACCTAATCCACACACCAGATGGAATCAACAAACACATGAACTTGCAAAAGTGCCAATGCATTCAGGAGGATGCAGCAGATGCATCAGACAGATATGAGGAGATCCATACAATAAAGCAAAATTAAGCACCTACAATAGAAATACAAGCGGACGGAGAAGGGGCATGTACTGATCCACAATGACCAAAGGCATGTTACAAATATGGCAGCTTTGAACAATTATAAGTGCATTGTCTATACGTTGATCGACACCACCGGGAATAGGCTCCTCAGATGTAGGTCCCAGGACAACAACGGTGGCGATAATATGGGACAAAATACAACCGACAATGGAATGGGAGCCGAAAGAATCAGTAGGCGTACTGCCCTTACCAGAACCTTACATCACAAACATCTATAAAGTCAGTAGCATCCACCTTCCAAGACCCATCCTGCCCAATCACACGCCACACCATCCTATACAAGGAACGGACCTCGATGGAATAGAAATAACAGCAGATCAATGCAGCACATACAAAAGGCACGAACATCAAAAGAAGCCTACGCCAACATGCAAAGATCCAAGAAATGGTCCTTTATGAAGCAGTTTATGCATGGTTTGCACGACCCCGTGTTGTTTGAGACACAATGGCGGCAGCAGCAAAGAGCGGTGGAAGGTTCTATGCGCAGGAGCCAGGTTTCCATAACAAAAGCGTCGTCTATACTAAAACCAATAAAATTTCCCCCTTTTTATACATTTCCAACAACCCCATTGCACAGTGAAACCCTCTTGCAACAACCAGTTGCTAGAATTTCCTTTATCAAATACCTGTAACTTCATTATTATATTACACTGGAACTAAATGATTGCTTCCGTGCGGCTGATACTCGCTTAAATTCAGTGGGAATTTAGCTCAACTGTGAGCAACTGGCCCTTGTTGGAGATCAGAATAAAAGAAGACTCAAGGCGGTGTCAACCGGCCTGAGGCGAACGGACTAGAAAACAGGGCCGACACAATAGCACGTGTCGTCCGCTCCTAGAAGTTCAGCTAGGAGAAGATATCACCCTCAGGATCATGGTTCCACACTGAGCAGCTCCTAGGCAATCACTTGCTAGCAACTGTGTCCACTTAACACTTTGTCACTTTCGCATGAGGTGCTATTCAAAGACTAACTCCTGGGGCTCAGACCAACCAGTGTCTTCTTTATACTGTTCCTTAGTTGGACAGCCCTGTGAGGAGCATCGAAGGCTAGATTGTATGTTTAGAATGAGGAATGAGCCTTGTACATATAGTCCTAGGCCTGGCATCCAAGGTGTATGGGTAGTGGCACTTTTGGGGCTGGCCACTCCACACCACCTCACCAACTTGCCAATTGGCGCATCCACTGGCCGCCAAGTGGTACATCGTCCTCGTGCATGAAGAAATGTCTAGGAAACTTCCTCTGTGTAGGAAGGTAAAAAAACCTTCCTGCTCACATCAAGGCTCGATCACATGGCCTGTTGTTCTAAAGTATACCGTGCTTTCCATTGCGCTACATTGCTGGTGTCTCACTTGGACTTGCACTACACACAACATGTGGGAGACTTACTCCGAGGGAGCAGTGCATGCCCAACCTGTCCGCTAAGCTATGGCAATGGCCAAAGGGGCATAAAAGGACAACAATCTCTCCCTTGCACTTCTGGCCACCTGCGGTGGTAATTTTCTTCCGCATGGGCAGTAGCTCTGCACTATGTTTGTGCACCTCAGTTGTCTTGGGCTTTTAGTCTTCATCTCTTGCATCCACCATGCCGATTCCTCGAGGGCCTGCAGCATGCAAATCGCAATCAAGTGGCTTCTTTAAGAAGTCCGCAAGCATCCTCTTTTTTTTGATATGTTCTAGTTCCATGGCACCCTTGGCGACAAGGTCACGTGAGTAGTGGTACCGAATGTTGATGTGCTTTGTCCGCCAGGAGATCATGTCATCCTCTACCATAGTGATGGCGCTCTGGTTGTCAATGCGGATGACAGTTGCTTCCTGTTGTGGTGCCTTGATCTCGTTGAGCAAACTCCGAAGCCATTGTGTTTCCTTGCACACTTCCGAGAGTGCGATGTACTCCGCCTCAACACTTGCAAGTGAGACGAAATCCTACTTCCTGCTCGCCCATGAGACAACACCACCGTTGGAAGGGAAACAAAGCCAGAGGTGGACTTCCTATCGTCAATCTGCCCTCCCTAGTGAGCATCGGTGTAGCACGCGAGTTGTAGCGAGTCTGATCATTCAAGACCTCAAAACTGAAGTCCCACGTGTCACTCTGCACATGGCCACGGTGTAGAGTAAACGGTGCCGACAGGGAAACCGCCGACCGCCCTTGGTATTTCAACCAAGGTAGATATCACCCACGGAGTGGTGTTTCCACACTGAAAGGTTCACTTAGCTTGTCCCAACCGTGGCCGGAGAGTGTTCCAAACTCTCACCCAACTGGCAATGCTACACACCGAAGTGTACACTTGCACTTGTTCTTTACCCTCTCTCTTGGTGGCCAACAAGGGATTAGTTTTCTCCCAAGTCTCAGGAGTAAGAGATGATATATCATCACATGCAAATGACAGGCCTTATATAGTCTCTGGTAAGTGCTCCCAGTGGCTCCTGGGAGGGGCCTCCCCCCCAAGGCCACCCTAGACAGTGCCATCAGCTTTGATGGCATGGCACCCTCTGTGACCGCCAAGTGGCGCTTGATCCACCTTCGACCTTAGAGATTTCTAGGAAGCTTCCTTGGCCCTTTTTAGTCACAAAGAAAAGTTTCTCCTCGCGGGATTCGACCCTGGACCTCTCGCTTACGAGATGGCGCCTTTACCCACTAGGCTATAGGAAGTTGTCCTAAGGAGCATGCACCAGGTACACTACCAAGAGTAGACCAAGGGGACTTACTCCACAAGGATGAGCAGTGCATGCCTTGTCTTTCTCAGCCACTCTTCGTGTTGCTGGGGGACTTGCGCTACAAGCGTAGTGCATATCCAGTCTAAATCTTCCGCTGATTGGACCAGGGGCATACACAGAACATAACAAACTCTCCCTTGCACCTGCGTCCATCTACGGCTAGATTCCTGCTACGGCCATGGGCCCAGCGATGTCGGACACCTGTGAAAAAGGCCGCCCGTTCAGCCCTCGTCTGCTGCGCTCACCATCTCGATGCCCCGTGCCCCTGCCATGTGTGGGTCACTGTCCAGCGGCTTCGTCAGGAAGTCCGCGAGCATCTGCTTGGTTGTGATGCACTGCAGATCCACCACTCCCTTGGCGACGAGGTCACGCGTGTAGTGATAGCGGATGTCGATGTGCTTGGTCCGCCTGGAGAGGGTGTCATTGAACGCAATGTCCATCGCGCTCTGGTTGTCGACGTGGACGAATGTGGCCTCCTTCTATGGTGTGTGCATCAACGAGCAAGCTGCGTAGCCACTGCGTCTCCTTGCACACCTCAGACAGCGCCACGTACTCAGCTTCTGCGGTTGAGATGGAGACACAATCTTGCTTGCGGCTGGCCCACGACACAGCGCCGTTGTTCACAAGGCACACAAAGCCCGAGGTGGACTTCCTATTATCCAAGTTGCCTCCAAAATCTGCGTCGGTGTAGCACTTGAGGTGCAAAGGGTCTGTTCCTTGAAGGCCGCCGTACTACAGCCCCATGTGCCGTGTCTTGTTGAGATAACGCAAAATGTGCTTCACGGTCTGCCAGTTGAATGGCTTAGGGTTGGCCACGAACCGACGGACTAGCCCCACAACAAAGGAGATGTCCGGTTGCGTGCCAACCATGGCATACATGATGCTACCCATCGCAGACTGGTACGGCACATCCTGCATTTTGCGGCGCTCGGCTTCCACGCTGGGGGAGTGGGCGGAGGTGAGATTGCACTTCGTGGGGAGAGGAGTGCTGAGAGGTTTGGAGTCTTCCATGCCATAGCGCCGAAGCACCTCTGAGATGTACTTCGTCTGGTTGAGCTCGATGGTACCTATAGCTCGGTTGCAATGTATGGCGATGCCCAAGTAGTACTCGAGCTCGCCCATGTAGCCAAAGTTCAGGACGGGCAAGGAGCGGGGAAGTTGGATGCATGTGCGTGCAAGTGCGTGATGATCGTCTACGAGGCCGCGCACAAGGCGTACAGATTGTGGGACCTGGCAACAGGGAGAGTCATCACCTCCAGAGATGTGACCTTCTAGGAAGAGTCACATGGCAATGGAGAACTGCTGGACCCAGAGAACTCTCCAAAACAGGGAGAGTGGATCGTGCTACTGGAGGCGGGTGACACACCCCCACCTAACTGGCGTGGGATGCCAGTGGCCGTAGACAGCGAGGTTGCCAATTCGGCTTGGGCCAAAGTTCAGGACGGGCAAGGAGCGGGGAAGGAGCCCAGCGATGCCCAAGTAGTACTCGAGCTTGCCCCGTAAGGCATCCGGCTTCTTTCCCGACCATGCCTCCTGCGGCGTCATGCATTCTGCACTTTGCTCTTTTTCTTTCCCCTTGCTGCGCAGTGCATCAGCAGACATGAGGCTGATGAGGTAGCATGCAGTGCGCGCTGCTTCAGCCCAGAAGTGAGGAGGGAGCTTTGAGTCAAAGAACATGGTTCGCGTCACAGCCAGAATGGTCTGGTTCATGCGCTCGGCCACGCCGTTGCTCTGCGGTGTGTAGGGGGTAGTAGGTTGGTGGACAATGCCGTGTACCCGGAGCCACGGCTTGCACCCCTCCTACCTTCACCATTGTCGCTCCACAGGGCATTGACCTTCCGCCCGGTTTGTCGCTCCTCCATGGGGACAAACTCTTCCAGGCGCTCTAGCACCTCTCCCTTTGTTTTGAGGAAGTACACCCACACCTTCCGAGAGTAATCACCGATGAAGGTGAGGAGGTACTTGGAGCCGCCGTTGGATGTGGTGAGGAGGTACTTGGAGCTCCCGACCGCAGCAGCGTAGAGCCCTTTGGAGGGGCCTTGCTCTCGGCCATCATGCTCGTGGACGTCGAGTCCACCTTCTTACTCACGTTGCTGCTCCCACCACCGCCTCCTTCCTTCTTTGGTGCGTGACACTCTCGCGCCCAATGCCCCGCCTTGCCACAGTTGTGGCACTTGCCCTTCTTCTTGTTGCTCTTCCCGCCGCCACTGCTTCTGCTGTTGCCATGAGAGGAGGTGCCTCCCGAGCCACTTGCGTACGCGGCATTGTTGATGACGTCGTTGTTGCACCGCATGGCCTCGTTCCGGACAAACTCCGAGACACGAGGGTACGTGAACTCCGACTCCTCCCAACCACCCATGGTGGTGATCATGCGGCTCCAGCTTGGCGGCAAGGCCATGAGGAGAATCATGGCCAGCATGTGTTGGTCGAGCTGCCAGGACATGGCGCGGGCTTCTTGAAGCAGTCCTTTGAACTGTAGGAGGAAGTCGGAGATGGATTCCCCCTCGCCCACCCGCAGCCCGATGAGGCGCTGCAGGATGAAGAGTCGATTGGCGAGGGAAGTTGACTTGTACACGTTCGTCAGCTTGGTGTAAGCCTCAGCTGCCATCGTGCACCCCTCGATGTGGGAGATTAGGGACGGGCTTATGGACGTGACGAGGAGTGCGAGAGTGATGTCATTCCGCTCTTGCCACCCTGCGTATTCCGCGCTTGCCTCATCTTCTGGTGCTACCTCTGTCCCTTTCAGCATGTTGAGGTACCCGCGCACGCGCATCACCACCTCAAACTGCCATTTCCACATGCTGAAGGCTTTGCCATCAAAGCGTGCGATGGCATTTGCCGCACCCAACTCGGCGGGCTGTGAGGTGACTGGAACGATCTCTTGACCCCCCGACATGATTGCGGTGTGGTCAAGGATGCTCATTTAGTCTCGGCTGTTCTGCTTCGTTGAGGCCGATGTAGGCTGATGAGGTTGATGACTGCTATAGATTTTCAAGGTGCAGTCCATTGCATACCCCTCCAGCCGATGGTCTCCTAGCTATTGTGGAGGAAGTGCTCCCACAGACACGGGGTCGTACCCACAAGGGCAGATCGTAACCCGCTTAGGACTCGAGGGTCATACCAACAATGGCAGAGCGTATCCTCGTTCCTTGTCCGTGGAGAGCAAAAGTGGACCACGGGTCCAACCCGCGTCCGGTCTCTCACAATGCGTACCTTGGTCCAAGTGGACCGACGATGANTTGCATACCCCTCCAGCCGATGGTCTCCTAGCTATTGTGGAGGAAGTGCTCCCACAGACACGGGGTCGTACCCACAAGGGCAGATCGTAACCCGCTTAGGACTCGAGGGTCATACCAACAATGGCAGAGCGTATCCTCGTTCCTTGTCCGTGGAGAGCAAAAGTGGACCACGGGTCCAACCCGCGTCCGGTCTCTCACAATGCGTACCTTGGTCCAAAGTGGACCGATGATGAAGCAGATGGAGCAGTGGTGTCTTCTCTGCTATGGAGGTACCTGCCACGTGAACTGAGCGGTGGTACAAAGAACCAAGTTTCCCGATCAGTGTGGGCCCATAACCCTTTGTCACTCCGTACTTGGCCACGGTCTAGAGTAAACGGCGCCGAGAGGCAAACCGCCGACCGCCCTTGGTATTTCAACCAAGATAGAGATTACCCACGAAGTGGTGTTTCCACACTGAAAGGTTCACTTAGCTTGTCCCAACCGTGGCCGGAGAGTGTTCCAAACTCTCACCCACCTGGCAATGCTACACACCAAAGTGTACACTTGCACTTGTTCTTTACCCTCTTTCTTGGTGGCCAACAAGGGATTAGTTTTCTCCCAAGTCTCAAGAGTAAGAGATGATATATCATCACATGCAAATGACAGGCCTTATACAGTCTCTGGTCAATGCTCCCAGTGGCTCCTTGGAGGGGCCTCCCCCCCAAGGCCACCCTAGCCAGTGTCATCAGCTTTGATGACATGGCACCCTCTGTGACCGCCAAGTGGCGCTTGATCCGCCTTGGACCTTAGAGGTTTCTAGGAAGCTTCCTTGGCCCATTTTAGTCACAAAGAAAAGTTGGTCCTTGTGGGATTCGACCCCAGACCTCTCGCTTGCGAGATGGCGCCTTCACCCACTAGGCTATAGGAAATTGTCCAAAGGAGCATGCACCAGGTAGAATACCAAGAGTAGACCAAGGGGACTTACTCCACAAGGATGAGCAGTGCATGCCTTGTCTTTCTCAGCCTCTCGTTGTGTCGTTGGGGGACGTGCGCTACAAGCGCAGTGCATACCGAGTCTAAATCGTCCGCTGATTGGACCAAGGGCATACAAAGAACATAACACCACGTGCCATGTCTTTTTGAGGTAGCAAAAAATCCGCTTCACGGCTTGCCAATGTTCTGGCCTAGGATTAGCCACGTACCTGCTAACCTGACCTATCGCATAAGCGATGTTAGGTCGCGTCTCCACCATCGCGTACATGAGGCTCCCGACTACGCACTTGTACGGAGTATTTTACAGTTCCCGGCGCTCCGCCTCATTGCTAGGCGTCATGGAGGAGGAGAGCTTGCACTCGAAGGCCATGGGGGTGCTGATGGGTTTGCAATCCTCCATGTTGTAGCGCTTCAAGATATCCATGATGTACTTGGTCTGGTTGAGCTCGATGGTGCCTGCTTTGTGGTTGCGGTGGACGACAATCCCGAGGTATTACTCGAGAGGACCCATGTCCTTCATCTTGAACCTGCTGCTCAGCTTCTCCTTCAGGCCCACAAGGGCCTCGTACGAGGAAGAACACATCATCAGATTGTCCACAGACAACGCCACAAGCAGCAAGCCACGCTCGCCCTCCCGCATATAGACGCTGGGATCATTCTTCCAATGTGTGAAAGAGATCTCAGCCATAAAGCTTGTACAAGGAGATCTCCTTGTACCTGATCCGTGGGGCCTGTTTCAGCACATACAACACCTTCACCAGCCGACTCAACTTTCCTACGGGTGCATCCACCCCCTCTGGCACTTCCATAAGCACCTCTTTCTCCAACTTCCCGTAAAGGAAAGCTGTCTTGACGTCCATGTGGTGCACCTCCAGGTCTTTGGCAGCAGCAACCGCCAGCATGGACCTGATGGAGGCAAACGTGACGACCGGTACGAAGGTCTCGTCGTATTCGGACCCTACACGCTATGAGAATCCCTTCGCCACGACCCTCGCCTTGTACTTGTCGATGCTACCAACCTTTTTCCGCTTCAGCCACGTGAGCCCACCACGTGAGCGTCTGGGGGTCTAAGTACCCACTTAGAGCCCACCACGTGAGCGTCTGGGGGTCTGTCCACCACCACCCACATACCATTTTCTTCGATGGACGCGAGCTTGCTGTCCATCGCCTCCTTCCATTTGGCCACATCGGGCCTTGTCAGCGCCTCTACCACAATGAGCAGCTCTTCCTGAGCCAAACAGGATCAGCTCAGGCCAGTCCAGCCTCTGATGTCAGTGTCATACTGTGGCATTTGTTTTCTTCACCGCGTGCCACGGCGCGGCATTACTGGTGCTTCATCTCTGCTATGCTACCTTTCCTATGGTGCAGGCTATCCTGAAGTAAAATCCTCCTTTGGTGAAGAGCCACTGGCTTTTGAGCTGGTCTGAGGGGCCTCGGACGTCTCCGACTCCGTGTCGGAGCTCACCGCTACGTCAGCCTACGCAGCTGCTCTCCCTGATACACCATTCTTCTCTGTGGCCTACTGTACTAGCACCACTTGCCAGTTTTCAGAAGCTTGCTCTATTGACTCTAGCAGCACCAACCACTCTCCCTGTTTTGGAGCTTGTGTGGGATCAAGCGGCTCTCCCTTACCCAGTGTCCTCTCATCGAAGGTCACGTCCCGGCTGCTGATGCGCCTTCTTACTGTCATGTCCCAAAGGTGGTAGGTCTTGTGGGCAGATTCATAGTCCACCATAATACACTTCCGTGCCCTTGCATCCAGCTTGCTTCCACCTTCACCCGCCTGGACCTTTGCCCATGCGGTGCAGCCAAAAACCTTCAGGTGTGAGGCGTCTGGCTTCTTTCCTGACCACACCTCCCGTGGCGTCATCTCCTGCTTGGCCTTTTTCTTGTCACACCTACCCAAAGTAGCTGTAGGAGTTAGGTTGACGAGATAACATGTCGTTTTTGCAGCTTCAACCCAAAAGAATGGCGGGAGTTTTGCGTCAAAGAGCATGCTCTGCACGATGCCGAAGATGGTCTGATTCATCTGTTCAGTCACACCGTTGCTCTATGGCGTGTAGGGTGTCGTGGGCTGCTGGTCAATGCCCTGTTACTCCAGCCAGCCCTTGCATGCCTCATACTCTTTGCCGTTGATGCTTCGTAGCACCTTCACCTTCTTTCTAGTCTGCCGCTCAACCATTGCAACAAACTCCTCGAGCTTCACTCTCACCTCTCCCTTTGTTTTGAGGAAGTATGTCCACATTTTGCAACTGTGGTAATTGATGAAGGCCAGGAAGAACTTGTTGCCACCAATCGATGCTGTGTGGAAGGGTCCACACACATCGGTGTAAATGAGGTTCAGGGAAACTTCCGTACGACGGCTTTTGTGCTTAAAGCGCTTTCTCTTTGTCTTGCCTTGGAGGCAAGGTTCGCACAAGGTGGCACACCTAGCCGCATCCCTTGTGCACCCGTCCATGCCATGGACAAGCTGTTATTGCTGCATGAAATGGAGTGTACTATTTGCAACGTGCCCAAAGCGTCTATGCCAGAGCTCAGCGTCTCCGTCCTTGGCAACAGAGGACACCTTCTGAGTTACCGTTGGTGTGTTCTCAAGCGTTGGTGCCGCGACCACTGCCTCCGCCGCACCTGCATGGCCCTCGTCTTTCGAGTTCTCTACCGTGGTTGTCTGTAGCACGTAAATCCCATCGACTCGTGGAACCTGAGCTACGAGGTCTTTGTTGGCGTAGAGGACCTTGATGTCCTCGTTCTTGATGATGACCCCCTTCTTCTGCAGGAACACCACCGTCATGTTGCTTTCTTTGAGTTTTTGACACGGACAAAAGGTTTGCCGCTAACGAGGGCATGTAGACCACGTCACGCACGTCAGGAAACTGCAGACCCTTCTCCGCACCGTTGAGGCTGATGCTCACCACCTTGTCTCCCACACCCTCTGCGTTCACAATGCTTCCGTTTGCGCATCTGAACCGCTGCTCAGTGGGGCTGATGGAGACAAATCCAGCCTGGTCATTGCAGGAGTGATGGTCGGTGCCGGAGTCGAGCCCAAAGGCTCCTGGCCTGAGCAGAGCAGCTCCCTTCGTTGGAGGTGTGCTCTGAGCCATCATGTTGGTGGCCTCTTTGCCACCCTTTTTGCTGCCTTTGTTCCCACTGCTCCCGCCGTCTTCCTTCTTTGGCGATCTGCAATCTCTTGCCCAGTGCCCAGGTTTGCCACAATTGCGGCAGTTTCCCTGTTGCTTGGGAGCCTTGACGCCATTGTTGCATCCGCTACCACCATTTTCGCTGCGGCCGTTCTGACCACAGGCCGACACTTTGCTCCCGCGGCCGTTGTAGCGTGCAACATAGGCTCAGAAGTTAGCCTCACTGCCACTGCAACGCGTGGCCTTGTTTTGCACATACTCCGACACTGCCGTGTACGTCAGGTTGTTCTCCTTCCAACCACCCATGACGGTGATCATTGGGCGCCAGCTCTCTGGTAGCACCATGAGGAGGATCATGGCCTGCATCTTTTCATCAAGGTCGCAGTTCATTTGGCGAGCCTAACCAAGGAATCCTTCAAACTCCTGTAAGAAATCTGAGATAGACTCCCCCTCATTCACCCGCATGATGATCATCCATTGTAGGATAAATAATCTGTTCACAAGGGAGGTGGATTGGTACACACGCTTGAGCTTGGCGAAAGCATTCGAAGCCAGTGTGAATCCCGCAATGATGGAAACATACGTCTTGGCTATTGCGTTGCTGAGAAATGACATGACAATATCATTTCGATCCATCCATGCCTCATTCTCGGATGTGCCCTCTGTGGGAACCTGCTCCTCTCCCTTCAGTATCTTGATGAAGCCGCGCACTTTCATCGCCAGCTCAAACTGCCATTTCCAAAGGGGGAAGTCAATCCCCTCAAAAATGGGGATTCCTCCCAAGGGTCCAAGACCTTGCGACAGTGACGTAGCACTCGCATTTGATCCAGTGGTCTGCCCTGTGGTAGCCACTGTTGAGTTTGAGGACTGCCCTGCGGCAGCCCCCACTCCTCCTGATGGGTCAACCATTTTTATTACCCTTATCTTCTTCCCGCTTCTCTGCTCCGTTGAGGCTGATATAGGCTGATGTTAGCTCATGTCTGCTGCTGGTTTTAAGATGCAGATCCATCACTTACTCCTCCAACCGATGTTCACCTGCAGACAGAGAAGATATCTGCACCAACACACCCAGGATCTTGCCTCCAAGGGCAGAGCATGTCCTGGTTGGGACCAGAGGGTCGTGCCTCCAAGGGCAGAGCTTGTCCTTGGTCCTTGTGTGATCGGTGCAAGTTCAGCCGTTGTGGCTGATGAAGCAGACATAGCTGATGGAGCTGATGGAGCTGACCTGAAGAGAGAGTACCAGAGTTGAGTGAAGCGTGCCTTACAACTGGTCAGTGTGGGCCCATAACCCTTTGTCAACCGGCTTGAGGTGAACGAGCTAGAAAATAGGGCCGACACAATAGCACCTGCCGTCTGCTCCTAGAATTTCAACTAGGAGAAGATATCACCCTCAGGATCACGTTTCCACGCTGAGTAACTCCTAGGCAATCACTTGCTAGCAACTGTGTCCACTTAACACTTGATCACTTTTGTGCAAGGTACTAGTCAAAGACTAACTCCTTGGGCTTAGACCAACCAGTGCCTTATTTATACTGTTCCTTAGTTGGACAGCCGTGTGAGGAACATCTAAGGCCAAATTTTCTGTTTCAAATGACGAATGAGCCTGGTACATATACTCCTAGGCCTGGCATCTAAGGTGTCTGGGCAGTGGCACTTTTGGGGGTGGCCACTCCACACCACGTCACCAACTCGCCAATTGGTACATCCACTAGCCGCTAAGTGGCACATCGTCCTCATGCATGAAGAAATATCTAGGAAACTTTCGCTGTGCAGGAAGATCAAAAAACCTTCCTGCTCACATCAAGGCTCGATCGCATAACCTGTTGTTCCTAAGTCCACTGTGTTATCCATTGGGCTACCCTGCTGGTTTCTCGCTTGGACTTGCACCACAAACAAGATGCGGGGGATTTACTCCAAGGGAACACTGCATACCCAACCTGTCTGCTTAGCTATGGCAGTGGCCAAAGGGCCATAAAAGGACAACAGGCGGTAACACACCCTCGCATCTTACTCAGTGTGATTGACTGAGGAAGGGTCCCACAACCTCTACAGCCTCCGCAAAGAGATGATGGTTACTATGAAGTCCTGTGTTGCAACGTCTGGATTCTTGGCCGTAATTCTCTTTCCATCATAGATACGGGTGCAATTCACAAGAAGATTGCTCTTCGAGTACGTTCAATTGTGGGCTGGAAGCACCCGGTGTTACCCACCAGTGTAATGTCTTTCGTGATTATTGTGGATGTTTGTGATGGATATGAGGGTGCAAGAAAGTGAAAAAATAGTTTTATCAATAAAATTATCTGGTACAAGGTTTGGCAAGGTGATATTTCACAGGTTCCAACGTACTTTACGGAACTCAATTCAGAGTCTGTTTGAGTGAGATATGGATTTCCAAAGTTCAGAGATCATGGGTCAGGTTTAAGTGACGACCTGAGCACTTTCAGTACAAAAGGGAGCCAGAATTATTGACCACGATGATTGAGAACGGCCTTAAAAAAGAATTGACAGCTGGAGGAAATCCTGAAAACTTGAAGGAAGGATAACTTCAACAATATTGGTCACACAGGTCGTGGGAGACATAATTGTCATGCATGAAAATGCGACTGTTGCTCATCCCGCTAGGCTATAATTGTTTGCTATAGGATGTTTCATAGAGTGTATCTCAGTGCTCCCTGGGCCAAATGATGTGTAAACAGGATTGTTATTATTCTGTAATACTGTAATTCATCACTCAAGAGCCAATTCAGACAGCTGCAAATGATACAAACCCGCATATGCTTCTATAATTTTTGTCTATGTAACCTGCAACTCCCTCTCATAAAATAGTAGGTCCTGACTAGGCGGCTCTTGGTAAGCCTGATCACCTCCCTCATGGTTGCCCCAGTTTTCAGCAGAGGTATCAGAGCTATAACAAGGGATTGCCGCATCCTTGAGGCATTCATGGCGCCCTGCTGTGGGAGAGAGTCATTTTTGGGCTAAACGATGCAAGACCATGGCGACATTCACCTATATGGTACCCAGTGTGAACATTGCCGAGTTCAAAGGCAAGAACTTCATAAACTAAAGCAACATCATGAAGAACCAAGATCATGAAGAAGAAGAATCATGAAGAATAATCATGAAGAAGCATGAAGATGGTGCTGATGGAGAAGGGAATTTGGAGCCATTTGAATGTGGAAGAACCAACTCAGCCCTCTCTCTCTCACCTGGTAAGGCATGTATCCACCGCGAGAAGCGTGACTGTGTCCCGCCACCATCTACCCTTACCTCGTTTAATGGCAGCAACTCCTTTTCTGTGGCATCCTCACTTCAAAGGATGTTCGGAGGGAGCCTGAGTCTACTTATGCATCCAAGTCAATGCTCATGAACATACACCTGCGTCGTCACTTTCACAATGTGAATGTGGATGAGTCCGGATCCATGATTGACTATATCAACATGGTGAAGTCTCTCCTTTACTAGCTTGCTACAATTGAGGACCCTTTCAAGGAGCGTGTACTCATGCTAACCATACTCTCTGGCCTTCCTATTAACTGTAATCGTCTCAATGTTGCCTTGGACCAGTGTGGAGACAAGCTCTCTCCCAATAATGTGGAGGAGGGCTTTCTCTCTGAGAAGGAGCTTCGCAAGAAAGGTGAGGGCGTAAGCAGACTGGATGTTACTCTCATCACCAAATCTGGTCATGGAGGTGTTGGTGCACCAACCTGAAGCAGTAGAAGAGGAGGAAAGAAGAAGGGGAACTGCCACTGCTGCAAGAAGCTGGGCCATTGAGCGTGCGAATACCAAAAGAAGAAGGCAGACCTTGCTGCTGGAGTGGGAGCAAGAGAACAGTCCAACTCATCCACGAACACAGTAGATTGGGAGAGTGGATTTATAACCACCATCTCGGTTCTCCACATCTCCAACAACACTGCCATTGAACCTCATCGGGTGACCATGGGAGAAAATCATGTATAAATGGTGGTTGGGGAGGGTGAGATTGTCTTTTGTGCTCTCGTTGAGAGCAGGCACGTGGAACGTTGTGTGAAGGGGGTGCTCCATGTTCCTGGGCTGGCAGCTAACATCCTCTTTGTTTCTTCTCTCATATCCGAATGCATGAAGGTTTTTTCTGAGAATGGTGACATCACCATCTTTGCCCTTGCAGGATGTGTGCTTGTAAAAGTGGACAAGGAGGAAGTTCTGTACCGTTTCTATGATATGTCGGAAAAGGAAGCGGTCTTAGCATTGGTGGAAAGGGAGGGAAAAGAAGACATTAGCCTGTTGCACCGTAGGCTTGGTCAACTTGGAGTTGGCCTTATGATCTCTATGTAATGATTGGTGCACGGCCTAGAGCCTAAGGGGTTCAAGCAACCTGGTGTATCAGCCTATGAGAGCAGCATTGAAGGGAAGCAAGCCTGCTCTCCTTTCAGAGGGGAAGGGAAAAAGATGTCTGAGCTTCTCTCACTTGTTCTCTCTGAATTGTGCAGTCTCATGCCATCACACTCCTTGTTTGACAAGTTGTACTTCGTCACGTTCATTCATGACGAGTCGAGGAAGAAGTGGGTTTCCTTCTTGGATGGAAAGAATGAGTACTTTGATTCTTTGAAGGTGTGGATTTCTGCTGCACAAATTGAGACTGGCAGGCGGTTGAAGGAGGTTTGCAGAAAAAATGGAGGAGAATACCCCTCCAATGAATTTTGTAGCTTCCTCTAGCATTGCGTGATCTGGCACAAGGTCACTCCACCTGGAAAACCGTAGCTGAACGGCGTGGCTGAACATGTGGACCACGTGATTTTTGAGCGTGTTTGCAGCATTCTCCAAGATACCGAGCTCCAGCCAACCTTTTGGGCGGAAGCGGTCAGCACCATCGTGTACCTAAGACACATGAGCACTACGCGTGCCGTGCCACTGATGACACTGTAGGAGGCATGGACAAGGTGCAAGCAAGTAGTGATGCACCTGAAAGTTTTTAGGTGTGGCACATCCATGCACGTGCCTGCCGACACACATAACAAGCTGGATACTAAGTCAGTGAAGGCAGCCTTCCTCAGCTATGACACGATTGGATACCACCTCTACAACCTCGCAGCACGCAAGATGTTCCGCAGTTGCTACATGGTATTTCAAGATGCATGAAAGGCTGGACTTGGAGTCCTATCTCTATAGATCCACTTGCTCCCGCAATTGTACCAGAAGTGGGAGAAGAACCGGTAGCAGAAGAGGGAGGTGCAATACATGGTAGCGATAGTGGCAATGACAAGGAGGTGGAGAGAGCTGAGAAGGAGAAGGAGCTAGCAGCCAAATCTGATGAGGCGGAATAGCAAAACAATGCAAAATAGATGCTAAGAAGGTTTACATGCCTCATTAAAGGTGCAACGGATAGCAGAGACCAGCTACGGGAAGTCTGAGTGGCTCGCAAAGAAGCAGGCATAACAAAGGGAGCATTGAAACTGTGCAAGGCTCCACCACCAATGGATTCCTCTGACCTTAAGCTCCTCTTCCTCACCATGACCAATGATCCAGCCACCTTCACTGAAGGCATGCACAGAACCAAAGTGGCAGATTGGCGTACAACAGACGAGGAGTCTAGTGTACTCATGAAGAATGGCACTTGGACCCTGGAGGAAGCTCCATGTGGCAGCCGAGTGATCTGGTGCCGGTGGATCTTCAGAAGCAAGCGTGGTGTAGATGGTAAGGTGCTCAGGTTTAAAGCATGGCTGGTTGCAAAGGGTTATACACAAACAAAGGGTGTGGATTACAAATGAGTCATTTACACCTGCTGAAAATTTCCCATCCATCCAAGCGATCCTCGCTCTTGCTGCTGATTTGGACAAGGAGGTGCACCAAATGGATGTGACATGTACATTTCTGACCTTGAGGAGGATGTGTACATGGAATAACCGGAGGGGTACGTGGTGGAAGGGAAGGAGGATTTGGTATACAAGCTTGTGAAGGCACTATACGGCCTGAAGCAAGCACCACGAGCATGGTACCACAAGATCGATGAGGAGCTGGCTGGCCTTGGTTTTGTGCATAGCAAAGCTGATCATGCAATCTATGGATGCATGCAAGAGGCAAGCTGGGTTATCACCTTGCTCTACATTGGTGATCTGCTCACTATCTCTGAATCCAAGCCTGTTTTAGATGATGTAAAACAATCCCTTGCTGCCATGTTTGACATGAAATAAATGGGAGAACTGAGTTACTACCTTGGCCTTCACGTCAAGCACGACCTGTAGCAGCAGATTCTGGAGTTATTGCACAGCACATACGTGAGCGACATCATCAAGCTCTTCAACATGGTAGGAGCGTGAAAAACACAACTGCCCAATGCCCACAACACGCAAGAGAGCAGCTTCATGGAAGTGGTGACATACCAAGAAGCACTTCGGAGTCTCATGTGTACATTAGTTGGCATACGCCTCAACGCATGCAAAGAGAAAGGAATTCTTAGAAAGTTTTACACAAATGTTTGCTTGCTGCATTGGGAGGTAGTTAAGAGTATGCTGTGCTACCTTGACAGCAGCAGCAACCTTTGCCTCACCTTCAACAGCAACAACAAATCCATCCACATTGGCTATAGTGATGCAGATTGGGGAGCAAGCAAGGAGGTGGACCAGTGGTTTTGTGTTTCTGCTTGGAGGAGGTGGGATCAGTTGGAGGAGCACGAAGCAAGAGTGTGTTGCCCCCTTATCCACTGAAGTAGACTAAATTATCCTGAAGTAAGCAGCAAAGGGAGCCGTGTGGCTGTGTGAGCTACTAGCAAGCTCTGAACAGTTGCAGACTACAACGACTACAATCTACCATGACAACATGAGTGGGTAAACTTTGACAGAGTACATCTGAGTGCTCCATTGGCTTAATGAAGCATATAAGGACGTGTTAGAAAGCTGTGATGATGTAATTCCTTAGTCAGAGTCAATTCAGATAATTTCATTCTTTGCAAGCCTACATTCACTTCCGTAGTTTCTTTCTATGCAAGTTGTAACTCCCTCTCACAAATAGTTTGTCCTGTCTAGGCGGCTCTTGTGAGCTTGATCACCTCCCTCAGGGCAGCCCCAGTTTTCATCACTTTCTATGTGAGAGAGGGAGAGGTGTAAAATCTCCCAGTCCAGATCGGCATGCTGCATGAGCCATCCACACTCCAGGTCACCCAAGCCCGCATGTACAACATGTTGATTTGAACGGATGACCACATTCTACGTTAGGCCAGCCTCATCTTCAGCCTTGGTGTGATGCAAATCCTCTCCACGAATGGATCCAAGGTATATGCTCTTATAACGGTGGGCTCCTGCACAGATGTCCTGGTTGTGGCCACTGTGGACATTGCATGGTCAGGCGTTATTTGGGAGGAATCTCTTGTGCAATGGGGTGCACGTACCTCGACTGCGAGGTTGAAACCAAAATCCTTCACTGGAAAAGTGCTCCTCTTCTGTACCAGAACTCGGTAGTCAGGGGAACTTTCGTGTACTGGACAGGGTGTTGACGAGGAAGGTCTGGAAGCCTTTGCAGACTAGAATCTCCTCTTGGAATAGGAAGAGCAGCAGCCATACGCTGATGAAATAAGAACCCATACCACACTTCTTAGACACTGGCAACACGGAAAATCAATAATGGACATCTGATATGAGGAGGAAGCGGAGGAATGTCTTCCCCTGAATTCTACTGACATCCCTATAGAACAGATTCCTCCTCCGTCATATGAGTATATGCTTCATCCGCCATTGATGTCTGATCAGCGCCAACAGATACGACATCTGATGGACCAACACGTAGAAGTTTTTGCAGGAGCAACTTCTACTATTGGTACAGTGGATGCATTGTTAGCTACTGAGCTAACCACCTCTGGCAGAGAAGCCGCGAAACCGAAAAGCTCACAAAGGTTTTTAGGCCTTCTTCCTTTGTTGACATGTCTCATGCACCCCAAACTTAATCAGGCATACACTTCACCTTCAAGAGTACTAACGCCTTAGCATTACATCTCAAGAAGAGCTCAAGTCGTCAATACGCAAGAGAGCATCAAGCAAGGGTTGATTGATCAGCATGCAAGACAAGTCCTTTCATAGCTGTCTTTCCAGTCATAGAACTCAAAAGCACATTCCTGGGAAGTGGCCTGAACCAGCCACGTCACCAACAGACTTGCACTGTGGGCTTGACACATAAGCATCCTAGTGTCAAGGTGACAGACCAACCATGTAGCGTCCAAGAAAATACGGACTTTCTTTCTTGGAAGCTTCCACAGCAAACAAGATATGCATGGGGCCAGGATCGACCTCATGACCTCTCACATGGCCAAATCAATAAAATGGCCAAGGTAACCACTCACCCACATGGTGTACTCACAGGTCATATCTCACAAGAGACAGAGCATAGTTGAGTCACACTACAACGGATCTAGGGGTCATACCTCCACAAGAGGCAGAGCATTCCTGATCCGTCCTACAACACCGAACAAGGGGCAAAATCATTCAACAAATATCTCCCTTGCACCTCGCGTCAGTGACCATCATCATTCTTCATCACTTGCGTTGACCATGCCGACACCTTGCCTGCCCGCCTGGTGGAGATTCTTGTCCAGTGGCTTTGTAAGCATGTCAGCCCGGTTCAGCTTGGTACCAACATACTCGAGCTCCACTATCTGCTTGTAGACCAAGTCTCGAGTGTAGTGGTAGCGGATCTTGATGTGCTTTGTGCGCTTGGACAGGACAGGGTTCTTTGACATGTCAATGGCGGTCATGTTGTCAATCTTGATGACCGTCGCCGTTGCCTGTGGTACCTTCATCTCAGAAAGCAAGCTTCTTAGCCACTGCATCTCTTTACACACCTCAGCCAAGGCGATGTATTAAGCTTCAGCTGTTGACAAAGAGACACATTCTTGCTTGCGACTTGCCCAACTGACTGCACCTCCATTCAACATACACACAAAGCCGGAGGTAGATTTTCTGTCATCGATATTCCCTCCCCAATCAGCATCAGTGTAGCACATGAGACGGAGTGATGCGGATCCAGCGATGCCTCCAAACTGGAGCCCCAAGTGCCGCGTCTCCTGAAGGTAGCGCATGATGCGCTTCACGGCCTGCCAGTGAAGTGGACCGGGATTGGCCACAAACCGGCTCACCTGCCCAACAGCATGGGCTATATCTGGTCGCGTGGCGACCATGGCATACATCAGACTGCCCACTGCAGACTGATATGGGATGCCCAGCGTCAGTTTTCTCCGCTTTGTTGGATGGGGACATGGAGGTGGAGAGTTTGCACTCCGAGCTCATGGCTGTGCTGGCAGGTTTGCAATATGCCACGTCGTATCGTTGGAGGATGGAGTCGATGTATTTTGTCTGGTCGAGGCTGATGGTACCTGCTGCTCTATCGCGCTTGATTGCAATTCCAAGATAGAAGTCAAGAGGAGCCATGTCCTTCATCTTGAATCTGCTACTCAGCTGCCCCTTGAGATCGTCTAGCAGTTGCGTCGAAGAGGAGCATAGAATCAGGTCATCAACGTACAAGGCGACCAACATAGTCCCTTTGTCACTCTCATGCACGCACATGCTAGGGTCATTGTCGCAGTGCATGAAGGACTCCTTGGCCATGAACGTGTCCATCTCCTGGTACCAAAGTCTTGGCGCTTGTTTTAGTCCATAGAGTTCCTTCACCAATCTACATACCTTGCCCTCACGAGCATCAACCCCCTCTGAAACCTCCATCAATACCTCCTTGTCAAGTTTTCCGTAAAGGAAGGCTGTCTTGACATCCATCTGGTGGACCTCCATGTTCTCGGCAGCAGCAATGGCGAGCATTGACCTGATGGAGGCAAACGTCACAATTGGGGCAAAGGTCTCATCGTACTCTGCGCCAGGGCGTTGGGAGAACCCCTTTGCTACCACCCGTGCCTTGTACTTGTCTATATTGCCATCCTGTTTCCTTTTTACTTTCAGCATCCACTTGGACCCCACAACGTGAGCCCCGACAGGTCTGTCCACCAGCACCCAGGTCCCATTCTCTTCAATGGAGCTGAGTTTACTACGAATTGCTTCGTCCCACTGTGCTTTGTCAGGCCGAGTGAGTGCCTCTGCGACAGACGTTGGCTCCTCTTGAACCAAGAATGAATAGTTAAAGCCTGTCCATTCACCCCTATCTGCGTCGTAAAGCTGCCGAGGTACTTTGAGGCGTGAACTGCTCCTTGAACCTGCTGGCTGGTGCTGTTGATGTGGAGGCTGGAGGTCTGGTTTGTCGTTGATGATAGGAGAGGCATCCTCCTCATGTTCCGGAGGATCGGATACGTCGGAATCAGAGTCTGATTCCTCCAAGTCATCTTCATGAGATCCTCTCCCTGTTGTAGCACCTATCCCATGCCATTGTGCTGGTACTTCATCTCCCTCTTCTAGGAGAGTGAGCCACTCTCCCTGTTTTGGAGCGTTCTCAAGTTCGAGATGCTCTCCCTTACTCAGAGACGTTTCGTGGAAATCCACGTCTTTGCTGCGGATGACCTTCTTCGCTCCTTGGTCCCACTGTCGATAAGCTTTGTGGACGGTGTCATCGCCGATGAAAATGCACTTTCGTGCTCTTGCATCGAGCTTTCCAGGGCCCTCACCGGCTTGGACATTGGCAAACCCGGTGCAACCGAATACCTTGAGATGGGAGGCGTCCGGCTTCCTGCCTGACCATGCTTCTTGAGGCGTCTTCAACTGTTGTGTCTGCTTCTTCTTGCCTCTCCTTCGTAGAGCTGCTGCAGGTGTGAGGTTCACAAGGTAGGTAGCCGTACGTGCTGCTTCAGCCCAGAACCTAGGAGGAAGCTTGGCGTCAAAGAGCATGCACCTTGTCATGCCTAGGAGCGTCTGGTTCATCCTCTCTGCTACGCCGTTGCTTTGAGGTGAGTAGGGCGTAGTTTTCTGGTGTTCAATGCCCTGTGTCTTGAGCCACTCCCTGCAAGCTTCGTACTCTCCCCC